>CAKKXW010000068.1:0-104449 GCA_920937365.1 Sphaerophoria rueppellii | reverse complement strand
CATCTTGTGCATAAGTTTCCACACGCATTTCGCAACAACAACTAAACCTGTGGATTGACGAAGCATTTGCCAAAACCGCAGACACGTCGTATGGCTTCTTACAAATATGTATTGTGAGGTTCACGTTATTATGTCAGTGGAGAAAGGAAGGAGAACAGCGTTATCGATTCTCTGCCTTGCCATTGCCTGTTATAAAGGATAGCTGATGCCAGTATAGTCTACCTGATGTAATATTAAATTTACTGTTATTTCTTGTTTAAAATAATCAGACGCTTACAAGTGTGTAAGCCAGAAATGAGAAAACGCAACTTTTAAACCACCCTCATCTCTTGCGCACAAGGGGTAGGGATGAGGACTTTTGATATGTTTACCTTCTAACTAGTCGAAACAAAGCTGCGAAGTCAAATATTGTGTTCCAAACGTTCCCTCCAAATTTCCCCGTCAATTGATCTATTGTATTGTTAAACTGAAGATTTTACACTCAACAATAATAACGGCTGCAACAATCGTAGGGGGATGCGTAAAATAATGAAATAATACATAAAATTGAAGAGAATATAATGTTTTATGAGCTCATGATTAGCACGGATTTTTTCAGTCAATGGTTAAAAAGTTATATAAGGCCAAAAAGATGAAAAAATCGGAGCCGGAAGGGGTTTTGTTTAAAATGTGACACCTTTGAGAGCTCATACCCAGAAAACGAGAAGAGATATGAAAAAATGTTACGAAATGAAACTTTGTAAGCTTCAATTTTGTATTCAATAAGGATTTTCGAGAAACGCATATTGTTGAAGATATGTGCAAGAAACCAAAATATGGTACTTTCTAACCACTCTCACCCCCTTAGCACAGGGGGTAGGAGTGAGGACTTTTGATATGTTTACCCCCTTACTATACTTGAAAGAGCTGCGGGGTAAAAAATTGTGTTGCAAACTTTTCCCTCTATAATCTTTCGTTGACTGGACTATTAGCTTTATTGTTTGTTCAGATTCGACATTGTTTTATTCACTGGTCACTCAAGGTATAAAGTTGTAGCCTCCGTTTAGTGTTTCGGCCGGTAACACCATTTTCCCAGTTCTCCCAGTGTACTTGCTCATTATAACATTGCTTTGACTTTATCAACATCACATAATTATCCCATTTGAATTAGCGTGTTTTCGGGCGGCTATAATGTAGTGTCTACAGGTATACAATCAACGATAGTCTTGTTTGCAGCTTGGAATGTGTACATTGCTGAGAGAAAACAGGCAAATGTTTGCATCTACAAATCACGAGTAATAATTGGATGGACCATTTTAATAATGATAATAGCTGCCGTGTAGAACCAGTGATAACATTAGAGCCTACATTGTAGACGACTGTCTAGTTTGAACAATACAGGACTTGGGTTGCCGCTTGAAATTAAGTACCTAGTAAAGATTTAGAGTTTTCATTGTAATCTGTTGGTGATGAACCGTAGTTATAGTTGATGCATATTAAGTCATTCTCAATGAGTATAATCTGAGCTACCTAACTGTAATATATTCCAATCAAAACCAATTGAGAAATCCAATCTGATTCATTTCTTCCCCTTACTCATTCTTACTTTATTACTTACCCTCACCCTCTTACTTTAGCTCCTTTTGCTTATTTTTCAGATACTCAAGTCAATCCCATCATATTTCACACTTTATAATATTATATATTAATTATAATATTTTTTCATAAAAATATCATCACTTCAGAAGACATTATCATTCAAGCATTCATAATATCTCAACTTAACAACTAGAATCGGTGTAGGGAAGTATTTATAGGTGTTATTGTAAGGCTTCTGGAAAGTTCTACTCCACATGGAACAAATAGGGTATTGAATTTCAGAAGTAAACTCTTGGGTATTTCTAGTTTTAAGTCTATAATAAACTATGAAAAGACAGATAGTTGTTTCAAAATGAACGCACATAGAAAAAATTGTCTACAAGGTAAAACCATGTAGATTATGATGAACCTGTAAGGCTAGCTTCACACGCTTTCGGTTTCATTCGATTCGGTACGTTTTCGGTTCGGTTCGGTTCGTTACCGAAAACGAATGAGGCTTTCATACATGTCAGGTTTTAATTCGTACGGTTCCAATTAGGTATTTTCTTCTCAAACACAGCTGTGTCTGGATTTTCACAGTTCATGCTTGTATATTTAAATATAACAGCTTGTGTTAAATTGTGATATGTTATTTCTTGAACAACAACATTTTAAAATTAATTAAAAATTGTGAATTATTTGAATAGTTTCTTTTTAATTTTGTTAATTTTTGATGCTCAGAGAGATGATTTTTTTGAATTGAAAATTTGTTCTTGTTTTGACACATGGTATATAAACTTCATCTCTTCTCTCCATTGATGAAATCATGTAATATTCGTGGAAAAAAAATAATAAAAGAATAAAATTCTCCCTGAGTTTTAATTTATATCTTTCATATTTTTTTAGCAAACTATTCATTGAGAAAGAAATGTTCCTGTGAACTAACAGAAATGAATTGACCACATGACTTTGACTTGGAAAATTTTGAAACAGATAATCACGATATCAGTTTAAAATAAAAACTAAAAAGGCAACCATGTGTAAAAGACTTTGTTTTTTCCACGTTTCCCTAGCAACGAATTCGAATATGATGAAACCTATTCGTGTCGAGGGGCGTTCGGTGCTATGCGGTTGCTATTCGGTACCGAATTCAAACCGAATCATCGTTTTACAACTTATCGGAATTTGCGAAAACGAATCTGAAAACGAAAACGAACCGAAAGTGTGTGAAAGTAGCGTCTCGCCAGCAACGAATTGAAACCATAGACCTTATGGAAATACAGCAATAGACTGGCTTCTCCACACATCTGTGTAATCACTTGTCAGTTGATTTATGATGAATAATTCTATAGTCTGATTTTTCTATATATATAAAAGCGTAAATGGCACTCACTCACTCACTGACTGACTGACTCACTCACAGAACTAAAAATCTACCGGACCAAAAACGTTCAAATTTGGTAGGTATGTTCAGTTGGCCTTTTAGAGGCGCACTAAGAAATCTTTTGGCGATATTTTAACTCTAAGGGTGGTTTTTAAGGTTTAAAAGTTCGTCTTTTAGCATGTATATTCTTCTTATTCCAATATCTTGAAATTATAATTGAAATGTCCATACCATATGTTAATATAGAACTATAATCTAGATAGAGTACCTCTTCGAAACAGTTGTTCTGGTAACTAAATTAATAATTTTGTCAGGTTGGCATTAAGTTGAGTTGACTTTGTTAGGTTGGCACCAAATTGAAAGATTGAAATGCATTTATCGCGGAAAAATTGATTGGGCATTGCTACTTCAATCAGAGCTATCCTTGGGAATATTATATTACTAGCCGTCCGGTCCGCTTCGCTCACCATATCCGTTTAGCCAGACGTTTAGTCTGGATCCCCGACTGGATCATCCTAACATATGATAAAAATGCTCAAATGAAAAATGCAGGCGAGCGAAGCGAGCTTGCTGATCTCATTCTCGGACGATCCAGTCGGGGGTCCAGGGGGCGGAGCCCCTAGCTAGACGGATATGGCGAGCGAAGAGAGCCTGACGTCTAGTACTCCAATATTCGCGTATGAAGGAGGCTCCTTTTTCCTTTTATATTATCCTTGAAATGCAAAATTTCCAAAAACCATGTATATACGTCGACGCGCAATTAAAAAAGGAACATACCTGTCAAATTTCATGAAAATCTATTACCGTGTTTCGCCGTAAATGCGCAACATATAAACATTTAAACATAAAGAGAAATACCAAACCGTCGACTTGAATCTTATACCTCACTTCGTTCGGTCAACTATTTCAGGGTTATTATAAAATCATTCCGGTTCGTTGCGGACGACTATTTTTCGACCAGTCTGTCTGCTGATTCTCAAAGAATCAGGTGGTTGGGTCATAACTCGGGCTGACCTGTTGCCAGTATGTATTGAAGGAGATTAGCTTTTGATGTCACATTTTCGATAATAACCCCAACAGCCATTAGCCGTTTTCTCACCGATATCTCGTCGACACGACATACACGACAGGATTTACTCTGAGGCGTTTTAACTGCGCGAGGCTATGTTCACAGACTAAAGTTTCAATTTGAACTTATTTAGTGTTCAATTCCCTAAAATTGTCTATGTTTGAATTTACCTTCACCTTTATCTATTACAATCTATCAACATTTTATTCTCATGTTTTGATGTTTTCAAAATCATAATACGAGTATATCATCCATGATTACTCTTTGCTCAGTAAATATTGAGCATTCCATAGCTCATATGTTTCCTTCTTCATCCTCCATGATTAGCCTCCTCCTTCTACTCCTCCTCCCCCTCTCATCATTCTCCTCCTTAACCTCTGTAACTCGTGTTCTCCATAATTCGTAGTAAACGCTTGGTCCCGTCAACTACGAATTATAGAGGTTCTACTGTACTAGTTTCGGTTGTTACACTATTAACAGTCTCTAGTGAACTGATATATGTATTAAAACGATTTGAGATACTATTTTTGGTTGTTACTGATATTTGTGAAACTATCTTCTGTGCAGAAAGCCTGAGACGGCAAAGCTCGGAGATGAGCGGTGACAAAATGTCAGTGAGGGCGCTGATAGAGATAGCTGTGGCTGAGGTGGTCGGCACTGCCTGCCTCTTGTTCTTCGGATGCATGAGTCTGATTGGCCCGTCCGTTCCACCGCTCCAACCTGCCATTGCCTTCGGATTGGTTGTTGCAACCATTGTTCAGGTAAGTTACTAACCAATACATGAACTACAAGACTGATAATTGAACATCTCAAGATTTAATTGGAATGAAACATCTAAATTTAATAAATCTGCTTTGTAAAAGCAATTTTTCGACTCAAACTTTTGTGAAGTGAAATACTACAAGACTACATCTTGACCTATTTCGGACTTTGTGTAGTCTTATATATAAATGTGGGAGGGGAATAGCCCAAGGTTAACTTATTTTCATCTCCCTATCATTTTATTGATTAGGAAGATTCCTAACATTAGGAAGACATGAAGAATAAATAATTGGAAAATATCAATGAGAACATTGCATAATTTGATTTGCTGTGATTATAAAGTGTGTACTCGGAATTAAACAAGTTGATACTTATCTCTGAATACGTTGCCCATTGTGAAAATTTCGACTTTCGTCTAGCAATTTGACAACACATTCGACACTAGGATAGGTATAGTATATAGGTATATAGGTATAGTATAGTATAGGTATAGGTATTCGGTGATAAGGTCTTGCATGAAAACGTCGCAAAATCACACATAATGAGGCAACGTGGATATGTTGGTCAAGTCTCAACTTGCTTTATATTCATGTATATTGTTCTATTATTCAAAGTATACAGATACTGACGTAGTTGATATGTTGTAAGTATAATTTGTAGATGTGGTGTAAGTTTGTTGTATAGTTCTGATTGTGTCTGTATTTATGATTTCCACCAGGTAAAATATATGTATGAGCTGATAAGTTATAGAATGAAAATATATGTAGTTGAATAATATTCCACATAAAATTCATGCAGAATTATTAGGATTGGATAATCATCATGCAAGAAAATAATAATAATTTTTTATCAATGGAGACAACAGGCTGGAACACGTTTTGCCTCCTTCGCACAATACAATATTTTCAACACTTTATACAATTTGAAATACAAGAAGATAAAAAAATGAATGAAATATACAAACGATATAAAAGAATACTCAATAATCACTTGAGTGATCGTGAACAATAATAATTGATTATAAGAATAATCATTGAACAAAATAGAATCGATAAAAATAGAAAAATAGAACAATGAATGAAAAGAGAAAGAATGTCTTTGTAAAACCAAAAATGAAAGAAAATCATGAATTGAATAATAATAATAGAAAATAAGATAAAATTAGAACACCAATCACAAAGAAACAGATCTCATGCTATGCAACCTGTATGAGATCTTACGTAATTTGGAGGGGGAGAACCAGAAAACGTCTAAGTGCTCCGAACAATGATTAAAGATTCTCTGAACTCTATTTAGAGGAGAGTTATTATGACTAGTTCTGGAGCGCGCTATATGAAATGAAAAACCAAAACCGCGAGCAATGGTATTAACATAATATATATTAATTTTTGACAGCAAATAGGACGAATCAATTTATTATTTAGTGAATTATAAAGAACTAAAAACTTTTATATATTAGCATATATGCTGACATATCATGAGTATCATGGGTATTATTTATGGTATTGTAATTCAATATTCATATCCAATACAATTTTAGTAATAATAATAATATAATAATAATAATAATAATAATAATAATAATAATAATAAATAATAATAAATAATAATAATAAATGCCTAATGTTGATAATATTATCAATATGAATATTCCTATATTACAATACTGGAATGCTTTTGAAACCAAACAAGACCCATAACATGTCTTATGAAAGAATGATTTTGCTCAGTACAGCCTTAGCGAAAGAAATCAATGTCGTTTTTGAATCAATTCTTGTTTTGAAGAAAATTGGAAAGCAAAAAAGAGTAAACCTTCAATGTAAAGCTTCGATTTCAACTTTTTTTTTGCAGATCTTTGGACACATAAGTGGGTCTCACCTGAATCCCACCGTGACACTCTGTGCAGTCATTATGAGGAAAATCAACGCAGTCTCTGCTCTCGTCTATGTGTTATCAGAGTGCCTTGGAGCCATCCTTGGTATTGGATTATTAAATGTAATTTTTTCTGCTCAAATTAATCTTTCAAGCCACAACTCAAGTATGAGCTATAAGTTTGAAGATTTCAAAGTATTTAATCATTATTTACTTCTGATATATACTAAAGGATCTAAAGCAGCATAAACCTGCTGCTTTTACAAAATTATGGCATAGTTTATATTTTTATTTGAGAAAGTCGGGGAACAGGTCTCACTCTCTCTTAGTCTTCATATCCCTCTCTGAACATCTACAGAGCAAAAAAGGTTCATTATTTTATTTCTTCTTCATCTGGTCAGCTATAACTTTTCTCTCTCACACACTATCTCTTCCTCTCTCTATTTATCTCATTCCTGCCTCCATAGATTGTCATCCTTCTCTCTCACTCTTCTTCTCTTTCTACATCCTCTCTCTCACTCTCTCTCGATTTCTCTCTCTATCTTCAACACACACTCTTCATCTCTGAGATTTTCTTTCTAAAATAGGCATAAACCTGTACCCCAACTTTTCCAATGCAATTTTTTCAAAATTGGGAGGAGTACAAAATTTTCTCTTGGTGGTACAAAAATCAGAAAACAAATTGGTATAGTTTTCGTTCAAATCTGAGCAAGTCTGGGATAGGCATAAACCTGTACCCCGAAATAAGCAAAACCTGTACTTTTGAAATAAGGAGGGGTACCACATTTTTTTGATGGTACAAAATGATACAAAAATCAGAGAATACAATGGTATAATTTTCGTTCAAATCTGAGCAAGTCGGGGATATACATAAACCTGTACCCCGACTTTTCAAATGCAATTTTTTTCGAAATGGGGAGGGGTACAAAATTTTTCCTTGGTGGTACAAAAAGGTACAAAAATAGCACCAAAATATAATTTTTTCCGAATTTGGGGAAGTCGGGGAACAGGTTTATGCTGCTAGGATCTAAGGCCATATCCACCATCTTCATCTAAAACCAAACCACAATCACTTGAAAATAATTGCTGTTTTTATTGCAATATGTTACATTTTGTGTTCCAAAGAGCAGATAGTTCATTTCCGCTCAAACTGAGTTGGTGCATACGGGCCTAATAATTCAAGGTAATTGCCAAATCAAGGGTCTTCAGGAGTTCTCAACTCAACCTTGTTATCATAATTATGTAACATAACTCGATGATTAGCATATCACAATAATCAGACTTGAAAGTAATTGATCAAGTTAAGTCATTAAATTGAATGGATTGGTCAAGGCGACTAAGAGAGTAAAGGCTTAGTGTAGATCGAATTTCATTGAAGGTATATTCTAACAAGTATCATCAACATTTGATTAACAATTTTTTATTCAAAATTCAATAATAATTGTTATCATAGAATAACTTGAAATAATAAGTAAGGGTGATGGTAAATTTATGGTTCCAACTATAAGAGTTTCAGCTGAAGTTAACTCGTACAATAATATTTCGATGCACATATTGGAACAGACGAGTCCCCCTTACCACCCCACACGCATAGACGTTGCCAATTAATTCGTCAAGTGTATTATGAAAATATCAATAAATTCTCATTTATCAGCTGTGGACACACTCATCTGTTCCAATTTCCATTGGAATATCTTCGTGCGGTTGTCTACAGTGAGAATTGTTGAATAACTAATTTCACTCTTGACTATCATGATTGGGGAACAATTTTAGTCTAACTCAGAGTTCTGCCAGTAGACGGCAGCACATGCTGGGTCATATTTTCAACTCCGCCTACTCTCTCTTTATTGGTCGACAGCGTGATGTGTGTGATTCTGAATTCTGTCAATAGGTAGCTGCACTTGCCGGATGAGGGATTCAAGCTTCATGTGGAGGGTTGTTGATTTAGTTTTTGAATTTATTCAACCTCTTTATTCTTCAATACAATTATTTATTCAAGATCCAATACAAGACTTCATTATCTATTCATTAATCAGTCATTAGCTTATCACTTCTATCTAGCAGGTAACCTGTGCTTTGCACTGAAGAAAATCTTGTGCTGTAAAATGGAATAATTACTGTATTTATTCTTTCATCAGAATTACGTGGATAATCTTCATTAGAGTTGGAAACTTCCAGCAATGAAAAAATTGTTTGGTCTTGCAGCCGCAACCTTTTATGCGCCTATCAATTAAACTACGGAATCACTTGGAGGAAGAGCTCTGTTTGGTTGGCCTTTTATAGTTGCATAAACATCAAATCATATTAAATTGAATACATTAGATTCAATAATTGAATTGGGATTAATTGATCAATATCAATGAAAATAATCCTATACCTAGGTAAATTCAGAATCAAAATTGCAAGTTAACCAGTTTATTAGTTCATAAGACGTGATAAAATCGTGTGCCTCCTATCCTGTACATGTATAAGCTAATTCCTTCCTATTCTTTTTCATTTTGTATAGGCCAACTTAGAATGACAGTGATTCACCATTAACCATCATCATCAACGCCATCATTATTACTATTATTTACGTTGGTCTCCAGCTTTTGCCTCCAATACTCTTCATCCTCGCACTCTGAGTGAGTTTCAATTCTGAGAAAACATTAACTTCAAGCTGATTCCGTAGCTCTGCCCTAATTAGTAAATCTGCTTCTGTTATATTTAATTTTTGCATATCCGTTTTAAACTCTTTGAACGAGTTTAATTTGGTTTTCCCACTTATTTTCTTGATTATTTTATTTGTTTGTCTCCCGGGATCCATTCTGAGCATAGAACGCAAACCTATTCTTTCTGATCACTTCCGAAATCTTCTCAACATGTATATAGATTTCCTCGTTGCTGCATGTAAAAATATTATTCTCGTTGTGCTTACCAAAAATCTTTCTTTCTTCTACTTCCAACTCTACACGGTCGCCCTTTCTGTTGAGAATCGAGCACTCAGAAGCATATAAAACTTCCGGTCTTATAACAGAGAGGCAATGCCTCAGCTTGGCATTTTTTGAGATTGACCTCTTATTGCAAATATTTTTTGTGAATCTGTAAGCTAGTCTTATTTTGTTTATTCGCTGGTTTAAAGAGACTTCATTAATAAGAACATTAATTGAGTACTTGTGGAGAATGCTAATGTCACATCACAAAATTAACAGTAGATTACAGTTCATAAAATGAATTTCAACAAGAGACTCCAAAAAATAAAGTTTAACACAAAACTCTCATCAGGATTTCTATTCGATCAACCATTTCCCTCAGATTTTGTTATCGATCTGTTCATTTGTGTTTCAGTTGGTCACGCCGTGCGATCTATGGATGGCGTCTGCTCCAAATGGATCAGTGTGTGTGACAGCTCCATTACCAATTCTCCATGACGGCCAATCGCTGGCCATTGAGTTTTCCGCCACTTTCTTCCTGATCCTGGTTGTCTGCTGTGTTTGGGACGAACGAAACTCTGACAAACTCGACTCTGTACCTCTTAAATTCGGCGTTGTCATTGCGTTGTTGGCAATGGTTGCTGTGAGTATGATCTCAGATAATAGATGAGAGCCTGTCACTATTTCACTGTAAGGACCAGACAAAATTATAAGCGTTTTTCAAGCGTTGGGTTCAGGCGCCAACCCACTCATCCAATCGGAAAGCTTCCTGACCTGCCGACTCTAAAAACTCCGTCTGAAAATGCATGAAAAAACGCTTATTATGGTATGGCTCTTATTGTCTGTGGTACCATATTATAGAGACTCTTCAATCAGTAAATTCAATTTATAGGTCTGAAAATGTATAATTCATTTATAAAAATTTACAATAATAGGTCTTCCATTTTGAACCTCCACACGTGTGCGACGGAACTTTGAATATAAGGTGATTAAGTGACTCCGTGATGAAGTGACATGACTCCATCCACACGGGGTATTTATTTTTCACTACTATCCAAATATCAGGGTTCTATCTTGTAATAGGATTGGAATTTATTGGGGTAATAATCAGTATAATGATTATACAGTCTCTATAATTGGGATATGATACCACAGATGATCTCTTTAATAATAATAGTCTCTATAATCCCAATCACAGTCTATTCATTCTGAGAAAATGAATCAATGAGAATTTCAAATAAATCAGAAGGAACTCAACTCTATTTTGTTCAAGATTGATTACGTGTTCATGTTAGAATGATAAGGTTATGAATGATGTTACGCTATCATGTTAATGATGCTATGGCGACTTGTCTCTCTTCCATGATTTGTTACTTTTCATTATCATTGGTAATGCTCAATGTTTTCCGAGATTTTCACAAGTGGTTCTCCAAAGTCAAATTCCCTGTAAATAGGACTGAAATCTCCTACTTCCCAGTAATTTACAACTGAATTTGGATAACAAACTGAAGATTATTTTTCAAAGACAATAATTGAGCTTTTTGTTCATGCCCAATGTTTTTTTTTTCAATATACTATTCTAATATCAGAACAAGGTTGTAATGTACTCTCCAAACATAAATGCGACACTCACCGGCTTCCGAACTTTGCTACGAATCAGGACGAATTTCGACGTTTTATACGCAGCACATAGAATCCACTACACTCGTCCTTGAAACATCCGTTGGTGTAGTCATGCATAGCAGTAAGTGGGTTTATGACCTGGAAATCTGTGCTCCAAAAAGTGACGCTGAGAGAGAGAGAGAGAGAGAGAGAGAAGAGAGTGAGAGGAGTGAGAGAGAGAGAGAGTTGATAAGGGAGAAATAGAGATTTTCATTGGTTGAGAGAATGGACATACATTATGATCGAAAGAGTGTGTGAGAGACAGTTCTTAATAGTGTAAGAATAAGAGGGGAACTTAGTGAATGAAAGAGATTTATTTTCATTGGAGATGATAAGACAGACAGCATGATTAAATGAGTATGAGTGAGATTCTCTGATAGAGTAAGAGACGAAAGTTTATTGAGAGTAAGAAAATGAGTATGGAGAAACAGAGAGTTAGAGAGTCACAATAGTCGTGAGATGCAGTGTGATTAGATGAGATTTATTTATCGGTGTGGATTACTGTATGTTACAATCAGTATAATGTGCTGGCTTATACAATAAGTAATAATTGAAAAACAATGCAGTGTTAATGGGTTCAACTAATTTTACAAAATACGAACTGAATGAAATTACTTGTGTGGAATGAAGATGGGATTCAACTTAAATCACGATTGAGAACGATATTGTCTTGTATCTACAAAAATCAGCGGATTTGAACCGACCTAGATTGGAGAGGGATATTTTAAAAATATTTTTTTCTCCACCTACTGTCTAGAGAGCCTACTTTACTCCCTGGAACATAATACTAAAGTGTCACTTTTTCGCTTTCGGGAGGAAAAAACAGAAAAACTCCCTAGAGCGTGAAAGTAACTCCATTTAAATGAAATGGGAAGCATCTCTATTTTGAGAACGTACATTTGAAATAGGTTAGAAGGTCTAAGCACAGATGAGGAAGCATAGAGTAGTCATTGAAACCAGCTAAATTCAATACCTCAACCAGACATTTGAACAATATATGAAATATATGTTTCATGCTAAAATTATTACAAACTTTATATCAGTATACTATAAAAATGTATAAATATTTTTTTTATATTCCATGTTATTCAAAATACCAGCCAACGAATATTCCTCGTTAACTAATCAAATTTAAAACGGGTACATCATAGTGTTGTAGTCGAGTCAGTCATTGTTGTTACAACTTTTGCCGACAGATAGCGCATAGCGCTGCCGTCGGTGAACTGTGTGATTACAAGCCAGCTGTTTCATTTTTAGGTTATGTTGTAACACATTTCACTGGTCACGTAAGTTTTTAAAATTATTTTATTTGCAGTTTTTATAAAAATGTAGGTGGACGAAAAATTTTGTGTACATCACGAGTGAAAAATGTTTGTTTCCCTCAGGGAGAAAAAACAGTACTTTTCACTCTAGATATACAAATAACTATTTCATCAACACTTTACTAAAAATTGATGAAGTGAAGTTGTGACCAAGACATTTAAAATTTATATTCGAATGAGAAAAGAGAATTGAGAAATCTATCAAGATCAATAAATATATATATATATATATATATATATATATATATATATATATATATATATATATATTGGATATATTGGGTTACTTTACGCTCTATGTATGCTTGCATTCATTATAATGTGTTTCAATTGAGTCAGCTGATGATTTAAACTAGAATTTGAGTTTAACTTTTTGTGAGAAACCCTAGGATAAATAAATGTTGACTCAGTGATAGAAAGTGAATGAGAGAGAGAGAAAAATAGAGATAGAGTGAGAGAGAGTTTGATTGAATGAACAGGAGAATAATTTTTTTTCTAGAGAGTCACTGATTGAGAAATTGTGAGAGAAAGAGATGATAATCGAGGGAATAGAAGAGTAAGAACGATTGAAATAGTGTGAGAAATTTAGAGAGAGAAAACAAATTGAGAAAGTGAGAGAAAGAGTGTTAGAGTGAGAGAGTAGATTGAGAGCCATATACTCGCTGGGCGATATTTTATTTTTACGATCTCCACTAACCCCTCTCTCCTTGCAACCATGGACCTTCACAACAGAGATACTACATCAGGTTGACGACCAGTTCATTTTCCGTCAGAGAGCGTTGTCCCCATAGACAACACTACAAGCTCTATCCTTCTCCAATTTTCCCTCTTTCTCTCTCAATATATATTTACTTTCACTCACATGCTTTATACATTCCTCTCCTTTTTCCCCTTTATTTCCATTTCACCCCATGTATTCGTACCCTCATTTTTCCCTTATTTTTTTCTCTCTTATTTTCCTTCATATTTTCTTCTTCTTCTTCTGTTACTAATCAAACTTTAAATTTTTGAAATTCCCCCCTCTATATTTTCTCATGCTTTCCACTCTTTCCAACCTCCAACTTCACAGAGTTGTCAAATGATGTGGATAACAGTGGTTTCTCTGTTCTTTTGAAAGTAGAGTATTTTGCAGTATTCTCCTCTTAAGAATTCTATTGATCTTTCTCTCTTCGAAAGTGTGTTGATGGAAAATCAATCTTTCCAAGAATAAAAATGTGTACGACGTTCAAACTCTCCCGATTCATAAAAATACCACACAATATTGTATCTGTATCATCCAATCGATTTTCATCTTTATATAGTAGAATAATATTATGACACTTGAATCGTTATAATCTTAATCGTGTTGTATAAGAAAAGGAGGATTTCCATATTATCAATTTCATTTTGTTTGTCCAAGTTTCTCTTCATTCGTTCTCTTCTAACGATTCTCATAAGCATATTTGGAGTACTTGTTTAAATCTCAGTTGACAACTCTGGTGTAGACACGGCTTTAGAATCTCGTTTTGAAAAATCGCATTCCCAGATATTTAATGAATATTCAACATAAGGTGGTAAAAATATTCTCATCTACTTTAAACTCAAGGCAGAATTGAAATATCGTATATAGTTAACTTCTATCTAGAGAGAAAAATTACCATCCTCGTTGAACCCAAGGTATAATTCATAATATTTTACTTCCAGGTAGGTAAAATTGGACTCGAGTAGGTATATACCCCCGTATTACCCCGTATTCAACCCCGTATTACGCACATTGGCCACACTCAATGGCTTGAACAAGAATAAACAGAATTTCGAAATTGATGTGCCAGTGCCCACACGATCGCTGCCGCAGTAAAACGCTTTTGCTACGCCATAAAACTGTCGGCTTCATTTTCTCGACACTCGTTTCGAGAATATTAATAGGCTATTTATCAAATATCGATGGCCGTAGTATCGATATATCGATATGGCCGTAGTATCGTAGAGTCCAGATGCGTTGAATGAGGCAGCTAGCTCTAGAAATGGGAGAGAACCGGCCATTATCCGTCTCTCTTCTGAAGATGTAGTGAGCATTATCCGTCTCTCTTCTAAAGATGTAAGTTGGCATTATCCGTCTCTCTTCCGAAGATGTAAGTAGGGGTGCAAGAAAGCATGTATAAGACTCTTGTAATGGGAGATTTGATAGGACGTGAAATATTTCTCCAACAATAGAGATTTTATCCCCGGCTCTACAAGGAGCCTAAGACAAAACGCTCCCCGAACCACTCCATCATGTTCTCAATGAGGGCTTTCTGCTCGCCAACTAACAAAATTAATTAGTTCCCGGATGGAAGCTCAACTCATCCCAAACCCTTCTGGTTTCTTCTCGTGCATTCCATGGAGAACTCATGTAAAGATTTTATTTTCTCTATGAGATTATCATGTATATTTATGATGCATCGAAGTGTAATTATAAAATTGAATTAAATTTCTCATCGATGTAATTCCTATGTACGGATTCTCCTGTGGAAGCTGGTATTAAGCAATAATGATGGATTGATCAATTGCTGAGTGTGATGCTCACAGAAGCCCCAGGCTGTGAGACTTATGCAAAGAATACAAATTATTCCAGTATTGCTAAAAGTCAGGGTTGAAGGGTAAAAATGGAGTTATTTCCTTCTACAAATTGAAAAAAACGCAAAAAAGTTTTCTTTATAACATCAGTTTCATCTGAATATTGTCTCGTCTTACTTCAAACGAGGCAGATTTGCCAGATTTCAATTTGCCTTTTCACAATATTTTGATGAAGTCGAGATAAATACAGGATACAGTATCAATCCAGAATATGATGCGGTTTCTTACTAATATATTACAATAATGATTCTGTATCCACAAAGCAACTGGAATCAGAGAAACAGATCAGCCAATTCTTGCACTTTTGAAATATGGCACTTTGACACCCTTTGAAACATACACAGAGCTAAATACGACTACTTTTCACATTTGGCGCAATTATTTCTGAGCAACTTTCTCGCCTCAACCACCCACTTACCTTTCAAAATAAAAAAGTTATCAGCATGTCGAAAATTCCATATTTTCTGTTAGAAATGATTCTACATTGAAGCACGAACAAAAAATATTTAGCATGTCGATAAGTTCATCTTCTCTGATTGAAGTAGTTTGACATTGACGAGCATATTAATTAATTGTTTCCGTCTCACAATTCACTTCCACATGACGAATCTTACCTGAATCAACTCTCTGAAATCTCCTTCCTTAAAATTCCCCAGAAACTAATTCAGAATGAATGAAAAGCTCCAGGTGAAACAATCAGCTAATTTCGGTTCAACAACAGTTTAATCTTCGCGTGTAAACCTTGGTTTGAACTCTTGTTTTTAATGAACATTAGCCTGGAAAGATGGCCTGAAAAGTGAACCACCGAGTCAGACTCTGTTCTTGAAAAGTGCTGAATGTTTTATCTTAATCTGCCATCCTCCCAGAGCCGAGATCTCCTGAAAGCTGGACGCGCGTATTCATAAATTATTCATCAAAACGGATAGAATTTGCGCGCTGAATTCTGACATGCCGGCCAGTTAGCATTAACGCTTCGCTGGCTGCAAAGGTGGAGCGAGTAAATTATTTATTTCCACCCTTGCAATTTGTTCGTACAACTGGTCTTGTTTATTTTTCCAATCGTTAAATAATTCGGTTTATCGAGGGAATGCGATGTAAATTTGCAGCTCGGAATTCGTTGTTGATAGAAAGAAACATCGTCCCTAATCAATTCAGCAGTTTCAATAATTCTGGTACAAATATTAGAAGTCCATTGGGAATGGTAGATTAATTCTAATGGAATCCAGCATTATGGAAAGAAACATTCCGAATTGGGGAATACCTACATTTATTGGTGTTTCCACAAGTAGATAGCAGTATTTTGAAGACTGGAATTTTAAAAAAGATAGATAATATACGAGTTGTAGTTACTCGTTCATGAATGACTGAAGATATTGATATTGTCAATTCATATCACAAGCGTGTTTATAAGAAAGAAAATAAGTTTGATTGAAATTCGGAACAATTTCACAGAAGTAATCAATGATTAATACGTTTGATGAAGCTTGTAAGAAGAGTGATTCTGTTTAGGAACTGGTTGTTTGTTTTTTTGTGAATCAAATGGAGCTTGTTGGATTGTATTTGATTGTGTTTCATACAGTATTAGGTGATTGAATTGCAAAACTCCCATATATGTAAGTTATAAGGTGTGAATGATTTTGTTGATTGATGACCATAGTTGTTAGTTTTTATTTTCCTCTCATTTCCACAGTATAATTCAAAATATTATCTTCATACCAAATATTTTCCTTCTCCTGTTAATTACTGCGTGGAATATAGCTTTTTATCAATAACAAGCCGGAATTTATACTGTTCTTGAAAGTATGCTCCAGTTTTTATGTAATTAATAATTGGAATACTGTTATATAAGATATAAATTTATTTTTACAAATATAAATAGAATGCATCATCATTTTCACTTCAGGGATTAGGTTTATTAATAAATTAACCTGTTCTAGTACCCATCTCTTCCTTGCCCATCATACATCTCTTTTCCCAGCAGTTCTATAGTTTTGGTCTTCAAGTGGCATTTTCCCAGGTGGCATTCTATTCAAATGACTGCACCAGTTGCGTCTATTTTGGATAATTCTTTCATGCAGAGGTGCAACCGATAAAACCTGTCTTTTATCAGTATTTTTTATTGTATAAATTCTAGTGCAGCCAAACCTTAGAAACCAAACTCCTTGAAAATCATATTTCTGCAGCTTGAATTCGACTGTCCATTTTCCGTGTGTGAATCCAATTCTCACTTCCATATAGGAGAGTCGGAACCGCAATAGTATTATAAAACGTTATCCTCGTTTCTTGTATGGTTTTTTTAGGTTTCTATGGATTGTGCCACATATTTTCTGGAACTTCGATTGTTTGAAGGGTTCTCTATGAAGGGAGACAAACGTTTCATACGAACCGAATAACACTTTCCCGTTTAATTGTGAGAATTCGTCCGCAAAATGGATTTTTTGCACTAGCTGACGTAAATACATTTTAGCTAAATTTTAATCAGATTCACCCTGTTTAGGCAATGCACGAACAAATTTCAAAATCACAATCACAACATGTAATAAACTTTGATAGCTAGAACAGCGTTGGATCAATGAATAGATAACATTATCACAAGTCACAACAGTATGAAGAGTTGTCAGAACATTTGTTCTAGCTTCTGGTGGATTTTCGACTTTGACATGATCCACCCTGGCGGGCCAACTGTTCTCGTCTTTTTCAACCAAGTGGGACAGTTCAACCACAGTTTATGATTCACTAGTTCGGCCGGTGTTAATCCTGATGGGTTCTCGGATCCAACAACATGTTTCCACAGCTGTTCCCAGGAAGGAAAATACTTTCGTAACTAAACTTCAGAAAAACGTTCAAACTGCAACGGTGATTCACAGAATAGTATTCAGTAGTTGAGCTCACAAATTCGAATTCAGATATCACTCTAAATCTTTGGGTATTAATTATCGAAACCCTGCTTTTCAAAGTACATAAAATTACAATAAATACATTACATCTGTCCGGACATAGGTACGAGAAAAACAAATAGAAGGCCAAAGCCGGCTGCCAATCAGAACTTGAACTCGACTGTTCGAAAGAAAAACACTCACAGCTGACAACAAACATCAATCGCAGAGGGCAGCACCATCCAGTAACCGCTCGAACGCGCCAAGATTCAAATGGCCACAACATCGATATTTTATTGTACACATCAATATCTGTATCGCATGTTATGTCATTACCAAGATAGTTGAAATTTTCAACTTGTTCTATTAATTTTCCATTTAATTCTATTTTTGTTCTGATTGGATATTTTCCTTTGAATGCCATTGATTTGTTTTAAATAACTGATATTTTCAAATTGTAACTTTTAGCAACTCTATCCAACATGAAAGCGGATTTTTTGAGGAATTTCATTTCTCTGAATTATCGCATTAGTCAACTGCATAAATAGAATGTTTAACTTATATCATAATATAGTTTGTGGATATGTAAAATTCTGATCATCTCTTACAAAATCATAGAATAAGGGATTTGATATCCAAATAAGTCATTTCCAAAATTGGTAGAATTCCAGTAAAAAGTTCATGTTGGTTCTGATCACAACTAACATAATTATTACGAATTAATTAATAAATTATGAAAACTTGTAGTATCTTAGCAAAATAATAATAACATTCGATGATTGAAGTAGGTTACAGCATTGAAATAATTATGAGCCTTGATTTACAAACAATCAATATCAATTATAGGGTGAATTTCTGTTGTTTGATGATTTATTTTTTATTTGTTCTTAATCACAACGTTTCCCTTCAGGGCCCATATACTGGAGGCAGTATGAATCCTGCTAGAAGTTTGGGACCAGCTTTTTTGACTGGGAACTTCCACAAACACTGGGTGAGTCACAAGTTACAATCTCAATCATTCCAATTTTTTCTGTTATTTTTTTCATGTTCTTTAGAGCTTTCAAGTACTCTTAATGTTATTCTCGATATTGCAAAAGCAATTGAATTGAATTTTATTTTCAATTCCCTGGATGGATTGTATTCATTTCTTGCCAAACAATTCTAATGGCCTCATATAATAATTAGATTAATGGTATTATTTCATAGTAAAAATAATATTTTATATTCATATAATTAAGAATTAAGACTGTTTTATCTGTTGAGTGAAGACAGATAACAATTATAAATTTTTTTGTGTCTGATAAGTAAATTTCTTGGAATCATATCACTGGAGAAGAAATGCATGGAAAATTTGTAATACAATAAAATTTATAAAAATCCATCTATCTTATTATACACCGGTATCCTATTACACTAAGCGAGCAATTTCTGTATTTTTACATCTGGTTATTTCTGTTCAACGGATCTCGAAAACGGCTCTAACGATTTTCACGAAATTTGGAACAGTAGGTTTATGATATAAAAACTCGATTGCACTAGGCCTCATCCCTGGGAAACCTCGCTGGAGGACATGAAAAGGATAATTCATCCTTGGAAAAACAGATGATTATTTTGTCGTCTGTCAATAACAGAAGATGCGTGTGCCTGTGTGGGAGATCAGCTGTGTAATCAATTAGCTAACCGTGTCTCGCGAGAAATCTAGAAATTTTAATTGACTCGATCAAAATAATCTGATTTGTTGCCATGAGATGGTTTATATCATAATATCAAAGTTAATCATTGTTTTACAGCTCTGAGTGATTAGTGAGTTTTGTTCAATTTGGTGTTAATCTAAATTAGAACTTTTATGTTTTCAAATATTTGGACTGAAATTTTACCTGAATTCAAGTGTATGGAACATAACCTACTTTTTGGAATATTTTATAGTGTATAAATAAAAATTCGGGGAAGAAAACAGTTTTGGGCTGTGCCTGTTAGTCCTTCCCCAATCATTTTAAAGAATTGAGTTCTGTTTATCAATAACGAGCGAGCTCGGTGCCCGATATTTTCTTCTTATAACCCCAAGCTCCTCAGTTTTAAAATTGCATACTGCATTACAAGTGATAAATCCTCGTATAACGTATATTGAACAATTTCATTTGACAGTTCTGCAAAGTTCCTGTGGTGAATTACTCTCAGTCTAAATTGGAATTCTTTTTGAATTGTTTAAATACTTCTAGTCTCTCAAGGGAGGGAAGTTTGTATGCAAATGCCGTGGTAGGCTTATAATATAACCGCTCTAAGCAAGTCACTCTCTGGCCAAAGATTAAAAAGCACAGACGGCATTATTTGTACTTATAAATTAGTAAAATACTTTCGTATTCAACTTTTTCAAAATTCTCATTATTCGTTTCCATTTATGATATAGAATGTATATGTTTTACATCATCATGAACTTATTCATTTATGATGAATGATAATTATTCTAAATATTGTATTGTGTTTTTTCCAAAAAAAATATTTGATTTTATTTGAAGTAGTGTTAAATTGAAGTAATCCTGTTACTTCTCTCACTATAATTAAATGATTTTGTGGATGAGTTGATGGATGAATTAGATTAATGTCAATAGATTTCGTTATTCATTAGAAAAAAAAACTCGGTTGTCTTCATGTTTGTCCAAGTGACAAATTAGATATCAATATTCGTCTTTGACAAATTTTATCAACCGAAATTTGAATTTTTTCAGGTTTACTGGGTTGGACCATTGTCAGGATCGGCAGTAGCAAGCTTTTTCTACAAATCAATATTTCTGAGGAAACAGGCTCTGCGTCCAGGGGTAGCAGAAGAGGTTCCACTTAGTCGTACATGAAACATGAGAGATTATGTACTTTCAAAAACAGTGATTGCTTTTAAAAAGTGAGAGACTCGTGAGACATCTAAGATGGAGCGTTTTTTTTTGTCGAAAATGAGATCTATGAAATGCAGTAGAACTGTAGATTTTCTGTAATGGGCTACTATAATTCTGGGCTATTATAGTTCTGTGAAGTACGATAACCTACAAAACAACTAACGTTATCAGATACTCTCCGTTTGAAGTACAATTTTCAAGGCATTTCAATTATTTCTTATCAGAGAAGAAATTTCTCAAATCATATAAATCTCTTTTAATAGATCAGTGAAGGTCTAGCATTTGATAGAAAATGAAATATAGACTGATGTTTATGATCTGTGAAAAAGTATTTGATAACATGACTACTATTATGTTACAAGTATGACTACTACTATTCGATACATGACCACTTCTACACAACTGTCTAGTACAAATTATGATAAAAACCTGTGTCGAATTGAGTACAATAATTATATACACATACAGTGTTGTCATATTGTTAAAATTGTTAAAGTTTTTGATACATTGTTCCATTGTATTACATACAGGTAATATGGTAAAGAGTTGCTTTGTTATGTTATTAGAGATGTAACTATTATTTCATTATAATAATCAGAATGATGATTAAATAAAAAAGTTTGATGAATAGAGCTTTAGTTATGGATCAGTTGATTTGAAAAATCCCATTAATGGTAAGATAGTATAATGATAGTTGATTGCTCACGATCGTTGATCAACTATTGCATCATGTATAATTAACTGAGCAGGGTGGATATTTCGAATCAATTGTTTATCTAAAACATAATATTGTAACATATTGGCACATTATTTGGGTTTTTATCTTATCGATTGAGTAAAACAAAGAAATCATCCATTCTGTCCGATTATCACTATTATCACCATATTATATAATGTATAATGATACAGTAGAATACAGTATATTATTATTCGAGTGTGTAAAGATAAAGTACATTTTTAGACGAGAAACAAACTGTCGCTCCAATGAACCCGATATTGGAATTATTGGAGTTATTGGAATTATTGGTATCAGTCATGATACCAATTTTGAGATTACTATTTTTTTTCAGTCCTATGACTATTTCAATGCATTCTGAATACTAACTTGATCATACCAGCCTTTAAGAAAAAAACAGCATTGTGAGTCTCATAATCTTAGAGTCGTATTTGAAAACAAATATCTGAATATGACTAGTCCTAATAATTGATGATTACGTTTTCACGCTTCAATACTGTTAAATAGGCTATGTAACTCAAAATTGAACTGAGGGTAGGTACTTTCGAACTCAACAATCTGAGATTTTGGGCCATATTCACAAAAGACCGTTTATGCCAATATAATTTAGAAACAAAGATTAGCGTTCTAATGATGATACTAGTTCAGCAAAACCTTTTGATAAGTTTTCACTGGTTGACTGGCTCAAAACTCAGTAAAAGAGAATCAAATCAATGTAACTTTTTCTGTGAGAAGCAATTATTTTGAACTTTTTAAATCTCTTGTCGATTACATGGTTGGGTGATTTTAAAAGCACTGATAAAAGATTGTTGGCTGATTAGAGAGCCCCTAGCAATATTGTTTCAGTTCTTATCTGATGTCTTATAAATGAACAATTCATTTCCCATCCATTAATGGAGAAGATTCACAGTACAGATAAACATTGTAAATTCTTATCGTATTGTATGAATCTTGCTTGAGGCATTTTTTTCAAATACACAGCTATTTCCGCAAGCGATGTCTGCATTTTACTTAATAAGAAGTTGTATACAAAATGCGATTATAACAAAGAATTTCAGATTGAAAATAGAAAAATTGTTGATCTCTCATTATAATCAATATTAGAAGCAGTTTGTAATTCACTTGATAGCTTTATGCAGCTGAATCTGTTTTTAAGAGTTTCATGTTCGTTCCATGAATTATTCATTTCAAGCAAAAGTTCATGAGAGATCCACGTTATAAAGTCAGAGGGAGTGATATGGTGGCAGAGTTGCTGATTTTCTGTTACCACCGCTTCTGTAGTGCATAGCCGTGATTCAAGTCATCCAATGTACCCCTAAATTTGATTTCATATTAATAATTGTTGATTCTTATGAAAAATAACTAATTCTTAGATCTATTTTATTTGTGGGTAGAATATATTTTTCACGATTTGATAATGAATTTTCATAGTTGAGATAAAGTATTCTGATATTTCTTCATAACCTGGAAATAATTTGCAAACAGTGCCGACTTGAATGAGGATAGAGCTATCTGCTTTGTCTTCATGACAGACAAGGAGAGCAAACCAATTTAAAGTCAGGTACCGTACTGACTTTATAACGTGAATCTCATTATAGTTTTGTCAACTATCTTGATCTTCGTCAGTGCTACTCCATTTTCCCCGTAGCGTAATGAGTATTTAACTAGGCACGTTAATAACTAATAACTAACCAAACTGGTTGAATACGCAGCTGAAAGCCGGTTGACGAATTCAGGTTTTGTTTCAGAGTCGGCACCTATAAGATACTGAAAGCAAGAGAACTTTAGCAGCTCTGGTACTTTGCGTGTCGAAGCTGAGAGAAAAAACGCGCAGATTTGGCCTTCAAACGGCGCGTGTTCTCTGGTCGGATTCACTTCAAACTGTCAGAAATCCACTTCCTCATAACACCAATGTCTCCCATTCGCCCAATACTGACAGTATGACTGACGGCATAAGATTCACTAAATTCAGTCAGCACTCCTTATCTACTTGACACCAATTGCTCCAATTTAACCAATGCTGTCAAGTGAATCTCACTAGGCTACAGTTGGCGGCATCTTTGAGGTTAGGTTGGCAGGAGTGGGGGGGGGGGAGCGCGGGATAATCTGAAAGCAGTCAGACACAGTCACAGTCGTTCGGCAAGTTATTTAGCAACATTATCGGTTCGAATTGTTACTGGCCGAATAGCATGGAGGTGTCTGATGATATTTAGCGATAGTTGGTGTTGTGGATAAATTATTCTTGTAGGTTATTTTGGAAGATCTGGTGCTTTTGTGACCATCTCATCATGTCGTTTGGAAAATACTGTAAGTAGGAGATATTTCATTATATTAGTTATTTCAATATTTTTGAGCAATTGGTTTATTCTTACATTATTTTTTTCCCTGTTATCATTTTGATGATATACTAATTGTATGAATCAATAATGAATAAAGAACGAGCACATTGTATTGACAATATTGAAAATCATAGTAAATCATTATAAAGAATATATAGTTTTTCATTATTCAGCTAATCGTAAACATATTTGTGTGCGCTTTATATCGCATATTTATTAAAATACGTTGCAAAATCTATGAGAAATAGATCCCATAGACATGGGCTTCCTGTTGAAGTGGGAGTTATCTTGATATCTTTTATCTCTCATAATAGAATCTAATATCGGGGCACCCGAGCTTCGCTTGTTATTTTTATTTATTGATAAACAGAACACAGTTCACTAAAATGATCGTGTTTATATTTCATAGCTGGCTATAATTATGTCCTCTTATGAATTTCGGGGATGCGATTATTTTGATTTTTCACATACTCACTCGCTCACTCACTTTTTACTGTCCACAGCTGTTTCAGCCAAGGATGAATTATCCTTTTAATGTCGTTCAGCGAGTTTTCCCAAGGATGAAGCCTAGATCAATCGAATTTTTATATCATAAACCTACTATGTTCCAAATTTCGTAAAAATCGTTGGTGCCGTTTTCAAGATCCGTTGAACATAAATAACCAGATATAAATATATATAAATACAGAAACTGCTCGCTTAATATAATGGGATAATCCATTCTGCAAATTTTTTTCTCCACTGATACATAAGGGCATATACCGCCCTAGCCAGGACATGTGCTTTGGTGAATTTTGTATTTTATTTAAAATTTCTCGATAATTTTAGTTTTAAGAACTCAAAACAACTTCATCGTTCAAGACTTCTCTTATTTCGAGCAAAGTTTGAGGGCATTTCTAACATATCTCGTTCCTCATTCAGCTGAATCTGCATAAAAAGAGGAAACAGTTATTCTTTGTGGAGACGTTCATTTAAAAGTGGAAACAGCTGTTTGAAATGTAAACAATGATGGAATGAAGAGACACCATTAGAAGGAAAGTACAATTCACGAACTACTCATGAATTACATGAATTGAATTACTCATAGAACACAGAAAAATAAAATTACAAAAGTTAATGACTATTCGCCTTCAAGTTCTTGATCCACTCTCTTAAATGGCCAACAAATTCAATTCAATGACGTAGTTTCAAAATCTGCCATCGGTAGATGCAGTTACTGGGTGATGTACTACTGCTCAGATCGCTAGACATCAAGCCCGCCCACTTTGTCCTGATTGGTCAAAAATTATTCGAAACCTAGTTCTAAAGTCTGCCAGTAGGTGGCATTAGCTATTGAGCGGCAGTAGATAATCCCTCAAATTGCACGAATTCATGCCTTTTCTCTTCTGATTGATAAAAAATTATGATTTGATTCGTGGTTCCAAATTTTACCACTAGATGACAGTTTAGTAAACTGGGTGATGTAATATTTCTCAGCTAGCATTTACAACAAATTGAGTATGGGAATAGTCAATTTTAGGCATATTTCAAGAATAAGAATGAGAATGTGTCTTCTTTCCTCAGTTGTAAAGCTCAACTCTTGTCTCTTCATCCAGAGTCCAATTTCTAATCTCTCCGTATTTATACACTAATGGTGGTCGGTATTAAAAATGAGATATTAGAGAGGTAGGAATTTATTACAAAAAACAATATATTACTTTGTAAAATAATAATCTTGAAACCCAATTCAAACCAAGGTAGTAAACTAAGGTGAAACTGCCATCTCAGTCTCCTTCTCACGCGTATGTGTGCATCACTCCTCTCCCTCTCACTCTCTCTCTCTCTGTTTTCCTCTCAAGTTCATGAAGGTGATTGTTTGTGCTAGTTAACTGAAGTTTGTGTGATTCGATTGTTCTGGAGGAGCCCTACTTGAGCTGCTGTGAGAAAACCGTGAAAACGGCTAAAATAACAATTAAATTCACAATGAGGCGTTTGGAATATATTCAGGTAATTTTGAACATTAACCTCCATAAGATCTTAGTTCAGACTTCATCGTCCATAATAAGACTATTTTTAAATATCATCATTGGTTGGATAGGAAGTATTCATGCTATTTATGAGGAATAGTGACAGTTTAAAATGAGTCTCACTGTAGTGTAAATTATTATGGAGTGGCATAGTGCATGTGCGGCAGGCTATTTTTAATGCTACTTTATCATCTCAGGAAGACGTGGGTTGATATTTTCATATGAGAGAACGGTTCTGATTCAACGGTTATTAAACAATTTCTTGGCTGATTACACTGACGTCAATCAGAGTTCGAACTGCGATAAATAATACATTTATGTCATAGACGATCGCGATGATTTTTAGGCTGGCCACTAACGGTTGAACATGCATGCACATACAACAAACACAATAAATGTACCACTGGAAAATTACAAGTTATAATGATAGAAGAATAATTCAACCACAAATATAGCGAAGAAGGAATAAACAACAAAAATTGAAGATACAAATACCTAACCTAAAAAAAATTTGCTCGAAGCGTTTCGCTCTGATGACATAGCATTGTAAGTCGATTTTTATGTGCATGCATGTTCTATCGTTAGAGGCCAGCCTAAGGTTTGATCAAGTTTGATTGAACGAGAGTCAAGAAATTGATCGAGTATTGCGGGGCAGAACACAGACTGCACAACTGATGGAAATTCATAATCATGTGTGACGTGATTAGCAAGTACGAGATATAAACCGACATTGTTTAACAGTTACTTGGAACTAACTGATTCGTAATAGCTATCTTAATAAGTGCGCGATTGTTCCAAGAATTTTCATTCAAAGACTTTTAATGAAGTATACTTTAGTGTTGGAATATAAGTAACTGAAAAAATGTTGGATTATGTGAAAAATTGAATGTATTATTTTTAAAAAGCAAAATAATAATTTTATATTAAACCTTGTCAGTCAAAGATGATTGAGTTTTTGGCTATGCACATAATATAATACGTCAAATTATGGTATTTTATTCAAACTTTAATCAAAAAGAAGAAAATTGTTGAACGCAAACATGAGTGTTCATTGATAGGAAAAAGTTCTTAGAAAAACACCCAAGTCCAGCTAGATCATTACTATTTTACCTTTTATTTTTATTTTATTTTCATTAAAAGTTTTTAGAACTTTTTACCCAGTTAAACTTACACAGCAATAATTTCCAAGCTTTTTTCAATCACCACCAACTTCATTCAGACTTTGACGATAGTCTACAATATTGCCCTCTTCAATAATCTGCCCATAACTTGGTCGTTAAAAAAATAAGCAGTGCGACAAGTTAATGATAGCAATAACCCAACCACTTCGTGTCAGGAAATATCAGAAATTCAAAAAGCAGCCCCAACATTTCAACCAACTGGTCCCACTTTGAATTCACCCACACGAACTGGGTCAAAGTAATTTCAATAACGCAATGTGTTCTACTGCTTCAATACTACATAGCTGCTTTTTCTCCTAACAAGAGTATCGTTGAGCCTATATGACCGTTTTGCGTGACAGAAATTCACTTTTGAAACTCTTTTTTCAGTCTCAAACAAAGTTGTTTGCTTATAGTCCACCGTCCACCATACACACGGTAATTAATTACGTTATCAGGCATCTAATTCCTTGTCAAAAAAACTGTTCTGTGTTTAGCTGGGAAAATACGATCACCTTATCGTAAACGGTTCTTTGTTGGCAGTCTGATTGAATTTGTTTATTAAGATTGAAGAGTGAGGTATCAATTCCTTATTATTATTCCCTTGTAACTTTTTAAAAAACAATATGAATTTTATTGGATAGAAAGACTTCTCTGAAGTAAAAGACTGACATAAAAACTACTGTCCAACCACAGATTTCAAAAAATCGTCATACTGTTGAATCATTATCAATCTCTGGTAAACCAAAACAACAAGTGAAGAGCTGCAGTATTTATACTAACGGTTCGAGCACCGCTATTGGTGGAAGCCTTGACCTATCAAGTTGAACGTCTGTGATTGGCCTGGACAAGCCCCTCCCCAATCAGCGGTTCAGACAGAACAAAATGACAATTCAAACAGCAATGAAAGATTAACAAATAGTTACAAATTACGTGGGTCTAATAAATCTACAAAATCAACAGAAAAATATTACAAAAAAATAGAAAACCAGAGGAATAAGATAATACTGTAATCAATTCATGATCCAAGTTTGGTGATGTTATATTAGTTGGAATGGATCGGATCGTTCAAACTCAACTGTAAATTATTATCCTGTGTTACTTCAGTCATTTCTAATGCCTCCAGAATATACAGAAATCTGCCATTGTTATCAAAACAAACAACTACTTGGAAAATGAATTTCATTGTTTGCTCAAGGATCCAAAGTTACAATATTTATCTTATATTATATGATCAATATTCATAGTTGTCTAAGTTTGGAGGACTTTGAGAAAGATAGAAAATCCCGTTTTCATCTTTAAAGTAATTCATGTTACTTTGATCAACGCATAGTGATCTTAAGATTTGAAGTACTGTACTGTATTCTCAAGCCTATATATACTATACAGATCATTCCCGCTGATAATTTCGCACGAATTAAAAATATTTCATCATGGATTGATGATGAATATCTGATACCTAGTGATCACATAGATGATGTTCCTATAAAAACTTGTGATGTCTCAGGAAACAGAAATTAATGATCAAGATGATCATCGCAAAATGAAAGGCAAATAGCAAAATGTGTTATCTCTCATTTGATGATTTCAAGAATCAAAGTACTTGTTAAATTGATTTGAAAACCAAGGAGCTTGTCGAATTGGAAGTCACGCTTCTAGCATTGTATATGCTGAAATAAATTTAATGATATGGCGCTAACAAAAAAGTATGCAAACGCAAATGATAGAGTATTGATAGGTTTTTATCAACGAATTAGTATCAGGAACCTGTTTCCAAGTCAAGTCTTGTCTGACAAGAGTGTGTCATTATCATAAAAACGCTTACTCTCTTTTTCTACCTCAACCTCTCTTTCACACACACGAACTCTCTCACTCATTGCTTCTCCGTTATTCACCCTCTCTTCTTTGTCTTTCATACCTTCTCTCTCTACAGAGCTGAACTGCTCTATAGAATTTCAAATCAGCTCTGCTGAAATGCAGAATTCAGCTAGCTTTAGGTTGAACTATCAGGTCGGATGAGTAATAATGTGATTGATTTAGTTTCAATATTCCAATGAGTGTTGTTATGTAATCTCAACTTCCAGAGCTATGGAATCATTGCTTTACACTTCTGCATTGATGTGATAATTATATTCTTTGAATTAATGATATAATATTAGTTCCTGCTCGCATAAATGTATGGCTTTTAAAATGCCTACCTGCCTTGTATGTGCCATGAGTATTACACAAAGTATGTAGCTTCCTCCTCCAGCTGAGAATTGACAAACATTTGTCTCAATTAGGCCTGATTGAGTCAATAGGTTTCCAAATAAGAATAACATTTATGATATTCCTGATTACTGTCTAGCAATAGTTCTTGAGGATTGAGATTCAGTATTTAGACTAAGGTTTCTTAGCTTGAATTTGTTTGTACACTTATTTACTTCAGAATCTGGAGAGTCCACTGAGATTTAAATTAGGCGTCAAACAAGCTTTACTTTGTAAATAGATTTAAACTGACAAAATTGACCATATTTTACAAGTAAATCAATCTTCAGAGATAAATTCATTTATGAGCTAAGCTCATAAATTGTTAGTTCTGATTGGTTTACTTGTAAAAGTGAGGTCCATTTTGTCTTATTTGCTTGGATAATTACCTCAAAACTATTTTCCTATGTGTGGGTTATGAGTGGAGAGAATTCAATTCAAACCCATGTGCTTGGCAAGATTCAAACTCACGACTGTTCTGGGCTTCTGGCATCAAAATCCTACTACACACATTTATACAGTAGTGTAACTGGCCAATAGTGGCGACTACTAGAATACAGTTTATTGAGAAGAAGTTTTGAATGCTGTTAATATCCGTGAGTGATACCGTTCTGCTATACTGGCTAATAGTGACTGCTATAGTTTTTTCCCTGTGTGAAGGGGTTGGAGGTTGATCTAAACTGACTCTTCAAAGAGTATGATTGCAGTTCAAACTGTCTGATTCGAATTAAATTGCTTTAGAATCGGCCTACAGAGGACCACCATTTAGGGCCCGCCGCAAAGTAGACCCACGCTAATCCACGAAAAGAAACCCACGCCGTGGGATGTTTTGTAAACCATTGCTATAGAATTATTCATAATCAATCAGAAGTGGATTATTCATTGCATGTATTGTTATCATTACAAGGTGTCTGAAAAGCCTAGCAATGGTTTAAAAGACATCCCACGGCGTGGGTTGCTTTTCGTGGATTAGCGTGGGTCTACTTTGCGGCGGGGCCTTAAGGCTGTGCAAAGACAACATTTTACTGGTTATATTTTTCAAAGTTTGTCGATTTTTTTTTAGCCTTTGCACAGCAAGCGAGTCTCAAAACTATGGTGAGGTCCACGTTTTAATGGCAGTATTCGACTAACATTGGTGTTGCTGTTCTTAACTATCATTTGACAAATCAGACAGCACTATTTTTTCCAGATCCACAATGTTACCAGATCGTTTTTGACAATAAAGGAATATAATTTACAAAATATTCAATCTCAATAATGAAAATTTATTATTTGATCATTGAAAATATAATTTTCTTGACGAATAAATTATAAATTGATCATTTTAAACAAGAAAAATCTGGTGTGGCGCACTCACCAACTTTCCTTGCCGTTATGAAAATTGATCACCTGACGCTAGTGTTTCCGACATCTCAAGTTACTATTCAAAGACTTAAGCCAGCTGGTGACAGGGCAATAACTCTGGAGACACACATGAGGTCTGCTATCTCTTCATAGTGACTGATTTGATAGAATCTATATATATAAAAGCGAAATGGCACTCACTCACTGACTGACTGACTCACTCACTCACTCACTCACTCACTCACTCACTCGCATAACTAAAAATCTACCGGACCAAAAACGTTCAAATTTGGTAGGTATGTTAAGTTGGCCTTTAGAGGCGCACTAAGAAATCTTTTGGCAATATTTTAACTCTAAGGGTTGTTTTTAACGGTTTAAAGTTCGTCTTTTAGCATGTATATTCTTCTTCTCCCAATTTCTTAATTATAATTGAAAATTCCATATCATATGTTTACTATAGAACTATAATCTAGATAGAGTACCGACCTACCTCTTCGAAAACAGTTGTTAACTGGCAACTAAATTAATAATTTTGACAGGTTGGCATTAAGTTGAGTTGACTTTGTTAGGTTGGCACCAAGTTGAAGATTTAAATGCATTTATCGCGGAAAAATTGATTGGGCACTGCTACTTCAATCCTGAGAATATTATATTACTAGCCGTCAGGCTCGCTTCGCTCGCCATATCCGTTTAGCCAGCGTTTAGTCTGGACCCCCGACTGGATTGTCCTAACATGATAAAAATGCAGGCGAGCGAAGCGAGCCTGCTAAATCTCATTCTTGGACGATCAGTTTGGGGCAGGGGGCGGAGCCCCTGGCTAGACGGATATGGCGAGCGAAGCGAGCCTGACAGCTAGTCAACAATAATTTGCAATTGATATAATCACATTTTCTCAAATTTGAAGCTTATTTTCCATTTTAGGTGAAAATGTTACTGAACATTAATTGTAGAGATTTTCATGCTTAATCTACACCATTTGATTTTTTTTGTTTAAATTTTATCTGAAGGCTGATAATTGGGAATCCAAAATCGAACTTTGCATTGATGGGCGGAGCTCCTGAAATTTTTACAGATATGGGACTTGTGGCAGTTGATAGAACTTATCAATGACTATTTTAGGTATAAAATTTGATCAAAATCATCGTTGAGCCGTTTTCCGAGAAATCACGAAAAACCCTGTTTTTGATAACATTTTCGCCATTTTCGCCGCCATCTTGAATTGCATTTGATCGAAATTGTTCGTGTCGGATCCTTATAGTGGAAGGACCTCAAGTTCCAAATTTCAAGTCATTCCGTTAATTGAGAGATGAGATACGTGTCAGACGCAATACTACACACACACACCACACACACACACACACACACACACACACACACACACACACACACACACACACCACACCACACACACACACACACACACACAACACACACACACCCGACACACACTCACACGCACACACACACACACACAACACACACCATACAGACCAATACCCAAAAACCACTTTTTTGGACTCAGGGGACCTTGAAATGTATAGAAATTTAGAAATTGGGGTACTTAATTTTTTTCGGAAAGCAATACTTTCCTTACCTATGGTAATAGGGCAAGGAAAGTAAAAAACATGTTATATTATATCAGATATATCATCAAAAAAGGTGACATCTATATTTTTTCCAATTGTAATTGAAAAAATATCAATTGAGAGATATCATTTGTATTTGAGAATTGACATTCAAAATTGAGAAAATTTGAGATGTAAATGGGAAAAGTCAATTTTATTTGAGAAGTAATGACATCTTATTGAGAACAGTCAATAATTGTAATCGAGAAAAATGTCAGAAATAAGAGAACTTATCAATTGGAAATGAGGAAACTATCTACCTGCGTCATGTATTCTGCCTTATCAGCATACTGTACATAATTTTAATAATTTCAGCTTATCTATAGTTTTATTGTAAACGATCCAGTATTCTGTATTTCAATTTGTGATTCAAGAGAAGATACTGTTGGCAACACTGTTCTTCTATCTTCCTCCACTGCCATTGTTATGTATACCTCACTATAAAGAAGGTTAAACTAATAAAGACTACTACAATCTGCAATGCTCCAGTCGACTACTTTTGATGATTTTCTTTTTTGACAAATTATTTAATGAAACAATATCTTCTTCAGGTTGTTGGGATTTGAAAGGAAAGAAAAGCTGCCGCCGACTGATATCAGCGCTCCTGGCGGAATGCATCGGAGTCACCGTTGTGATGATAGTTGGGTGTTCTGCCGTTGCACCCAATCACCAACTGTCACTACTCTACGCTGCCACAGCATTCGGATTTGCAATGAGCATTGCTTTGATGGTAAAATTTTTTGTTTTTTTCATTTCCACAAATCGGAATTTCCTAGAAGTTTGTTCTGAATTCACTCCTCCAACTTCGACATTCTGTCTTTGTAACATTCACTGTGGGCGTGTCCTCTTTTAGCCAATCGCTTACTTTGAACTTTCTGTGATTTTTCCTATCTTCTAGGACAATGCCTTTGAATTATTGTTTCTCTTTTCTACAGTATAATTTGTTCAACAGCCAATAAGTATGACGAAAACATTGTATAGCACAACATTGAATATGAACTGTGGAAGAGCCAAATTTATTTATTTATTTATCCGTTGATATAATTACAAATCATATGATATGATCGGGATAAAACAACAGGCATAGCACAAAAGCCATGATATCGATATTGTTCTAGCCATAATAATACTTGATGACTTCGATAAATATACAGGGTGTTTCAGAAGTAGTGTCGAGAATTTTAGGGTATTGTACCTGGATGCTAGGAGACTACAAATGTCATATTTGAAGTGTCCAAAACTCAGCGGTTATCCTTATAGCTGCCATTTTGTTTTTTTCACTTAAAATTTTTTATCTCAAGAACGAAATGTTGTATTGATCTGAAATTTGGCATGAATATTTCATGCTATAAAGACTCAACTATAAAAAATATAAAAAAATTTTTTCGTTGAAATTTTTCAAAATGGCGGCCATTTAAAATTTTTGATGGCGAATATCTCGAAAACCGTCCATTTTACAGAAAATTTACAAGAGACAAAAAAGTTAGCAAATTTTTTCACTATTCCAATGATACCTAATTTATTGAGATTGGTCGAAGAATAACAGAGAAATTGATTTTTTTCGTACTGCATGCATGACCACTTTTCACCATTTAAAGATCAATATTAATTTTTTTTATAATTTCATGAAAACCGTTCTTATTACAGAAATATACAAGAATAACTTTCCTCCAAATTTTATTTTACATTGAAAAATATTAATTTCACTCAAATCGGTTCACTGATACTAATGCAGCAATTGCTCAAAATGCCGTCCTTCAACTTGATTACACAGTCTGCACCTTTCAATCATGGACCGTCGAACTGCTATAAAAGCATTTTCATCATCTTGAATGGCACCTGCTGCAGCAACCACTCTTGCCACAAGGTCTTCTTCGTTTTCTACTGGCGTGCTGTAAACAAGGTCTTTCATATGGTCCCAGAAAAAAAAATCTAAAGGGTTGAGGTCAGGTGAACGTGCGGGCCACAGTACTGGTCCACCCCGCCCAATCCACCGCTGACGATAGGTCATGTTCAGAAAGTCCATAACAACATTTCCGAAATGAGCAGGGGCACCATCATGTTGAAACCAAATATTATATCTGTTTGCAAGAGGCACATCTTCCAAAAGTTCTGGTAGTATGTCTCTTAAAAAAGTAATGTACGTGGGAGAATTCAGACGATTAGGAAGAATGTATGGTCCAATCACGCGATTACCTAAGATACCCGTCCAAACATTCAGCGAAAATCTATGCTGATAACCACGCACTTTGACCTCATGAGGATTGTCTAAGGCCCAGACGTGACTGTTGCGAGAGTTGAGGATTCCTTCTCTTGTTAAGCTGGACTCATCGGTAAATAACACATTTTCTAGAAAATTTGGTTGGATAATGTCTTGCTGAAGAAACCAACGGGCACAGTTTACTCTTGGCTCATAGTCGCGTTCAACCAATGAGTGAACTTTTTGAAAGCGGAAGGGGTGAAGTCTTTCCTTGTTTAGTACACGCCACACAGAAGAAGCACTTGAATTGATTTGCTTTGCAACTGCTCTCGTACTCGTTCTAGGATTGAAATCGAATTTCTGCAATACTTCCTCTTCAAAAGCAACATTTCGAACTGCTCGAGGCCTACCAGCAATTACCCTGTTCCGTTCAAATGAACCAACTTCTCTCAGCCGATTGTGAGTTCTTGTGAACACCTTGTCGGAAGGGAGACGGCGGTTTGGAAATGCAGCTGCATACATTCTTCTTGCTTCGGTCGCATTGCCAAGAGCTGCTCCATACATGAAGTGAATATCGGTGTACTCCAGCGAACTAAATTCCATTACAATAATTAAATATTTGTGTAGAAGCAACGTAAGAAAATATTGAAACTGGAAATTTAAGATAGAAATAAGACCTAGGAAACGTGAGACTAAGAAATAGGAAGCACTACATCTGGTTCTTTACTTTTAATGAAACAACAATACTTTTACAAGACAAACATTATCATCTGAAAACCATTGTAAAATCATCTGTTTGCCCATATGGAGCCATACCGAGTTTCAAAGCTTCATCTTAAATACATCTGGAATTAAAAAATTAATATTGATCTTTAAATGGTGAAAAGTGGTCATGCATGCAGTACGAAAAAAATTAATTTCTCTGTTATTATTAGACCAATCTTAATAAATTAGGTATCATTGGAATTGTGAAAAAATTTGCTAACTTTTTTGTCTCTTGTAAATTTTCTGTAAAATGGACGGTTTTCGAAATATTCGCCATCAAAAATTTAAAATGGCCGCCATTTTGAAAAATTTCAACGAAAATTTTTTTTTCATTTTTTATAGTTGAGTCTTTATAGCATAAATATTCATGCCAAATTTCAGATCAATACAACATTTCGTTCTTGAGATAAAAATTTTTAAGTGAAAAAAACAAAATGGCAGCTATAAGGATAACCGCTGAGTTTTGGACACTTCAAATATGACATTTGTAGTCTCCTAGCATCCAGGTACAATACCCTAAAATTCTCGACACTACTTCTGAAACACCCTGTATAAGCAATTGGAAAAGAAAACACTTAATTCATAACCAATATTATTCATATTTAGTGTTATTTCAAATCTTAACCACTGCTCGTAATTATTGCTCGGTATTGCAACTCGAAATTCATATATCAACAGCTATTGATCAATTCGAACATTTTATGGGTTCAGTACTCAGGAGTCAGGATTGAAGAGAATCAATCAGAGAAGCCAAGACGTCTTTAATCATCACTTAATCACGGTTAAATATTTCATAAAATGTTATATTCAATTGAGCCACAGAACATTTATTTCGAAATTAGATTACTGATAGTTCAATCCAATAATTTGGAACAGGCAATACAATAAATTGGAATTTGTCTCTCTGCATTTTATTTGTCTACATCAGTGGTTCCCAATGAGTGGTCCGCGAAAGCTCTAGAAGTGGTCTGCGAGGGCCCGAGAGAAAGAAAAATTGATGTTTTAAGCTTCATTAGTGTTTTTCAAATTATTTTTATTTGATCAGTTTCTTCTACCTTCTAAAATACACTAAGAATAATTTTCATTGATACTGACAGAGCAACCTAGATCTACTATAACAATGTTGCCAGCTCATTGAAACCATTATTACATACTAGATATTAAACAATATTACATACTAGATATTATTCTGTAGATTCATAGCCAGGCTGTAAGTACGTCTATTTTTATTCGTTTTTTCCGGATGATGGCCACATGAGCTTTTAGCTTGTGCGTGGGCTTTTAAAAGTACGTGGATGGTTTTATGAGATGATAAAAGTTCATGCCTTAAGCTGGATTCGAACGCCCGACCAGGTAGCGCTAGCAGACTGAAGGATGCAACACCTTAGTCGTCCTGGCTATCCTGGCCGGTATTTAACTATGATTCATGGACATCTTCCGCTCATTATTATTGTTGTGACATTTAATGTCGGTTAAGTTTTATAAAATATTATAGACGTACTTTCAATTCCTATTATTTATGGTCTAACTCATGTTGTTATCGGTGCTCAATGAATATCTCTATCTATTATATAGTCTTCGTGGTCAATTTTTTGCCGCATGAAATATCATTGCTTTTATTGTTTTGTATGTTTCAGGCAGTTGCTCACATTTCAGGCGGTCATGTGAATCCTGCAGTAACAGTAGCTGCCTTGGTACTGGGAAAATTGTCGCCAATTTCAGCAATCCTCTACGTGTTATCGCAATGCATTGGTGGATTGATCGGAATGCAGGCTGTACTGGTAATTACTATGTCAAATCAACTAAAATCTATTTGAATGGAATGAGTTATTCAATAGAAGCAACAATGCTTTTTCAAATACAATATCCCTTACGAGTTGGCCTGTTTGAATACGAGGTTTTTGGGGCACTTTGTAATTATCACAAAGAAATCTCGCATGAAAAAATTGTTTTTGTACTTATTTTATGTATCCAAATAATATTTATTTATTCATGTATTGAGTATACATTACATGAAAAGTGCTATATATATATATATATATATATATATATATATAATATATATATATATATATATATATATATATCACTATACTGTATATCAAAGAATCAGAACTACAATATTATATTGTAGCTCTATTATACCTCTATTGTAGCTCTGCAATCACCAATGTACATAGTAATGGACAATAATATGTATAGTGAGGTCCACGTTATAATGGCAGTGTAGGAAGATAGGTAAGTTGTTTTCGTGTATATTTAAATATTGATCAATATGTTTTTTCATCTTTGTATTGAGGATTATTATTTTTTTGTAGCGAAATGAATTTGATTTGATTTGAGGAGAAAAGGGTTGCCAGATCTCAGCCTTGCCATCCAAACAGCTGATACTGGTATATCTGATGTATTTAAACTGTTCATTATTGTTGAAAATAGTTAATCATATTTTATTTGCCAAGAAAATATATTTTTCAAAGATGTAATAATGAATTTTCATGATTGAGATAACATATTTTGTAAATTAGTTGAATTTCTACATTGTTGATGATCGATGTGGCAATATCACAATGCGTAAAAGAGATAGCGCCATCTGCTTTGTTGAACGATAGACAAGGATAGCAATACCATTGCAAATCACACACTGTCATTATAACGTGGACCTCACTGTAGGTACTCCATTCATTCTATTCTAGTTTTGAACTCCTAATTTGAAATGTATCTAACTTTGGCTATCTAGCTTGTGTGAAATACTGTGTTTACTGTTACTATTTTTTGTATGCACTACACATTATTTTATTCAAATGATATTCTGAACAATGGATCGCTCACTGGACTGCTATCCCCCAAAATCGCTCATTGGAGATCGCTCATCGGACGTGACTGATGTTATTAATGACGGTTAAGTTTAATAAAATTTCATAGACGTACTTGCAAGCAGGCCTATTTTCATGGTATAACTCATGTTTTTATCGGTGATCAATGAACATATCTATCTGTATTATACTAAAATTTATTAAAATAATTCTTTGTAATACTTCCAACCGACTTTCACCTTCTTTTCGTTGACAGTCCATGCAGCCAGATAACCTGAGCAGCGAGTTCTGTGTGACGCAACTGGCCCCCGGTGTGGATCCTTTGAAAGGCGTCGCAGTCGAAGCCATCTTCACCAGCATCCTGGCCCTGCTTGCCTGTAGCTCTTTCGATCACCGCAACTCCAACAAGCTCGACTCGTCTCCCATCAGATTCGGAATTGCTATCATTGCGCTTACAATTGCTGGGGTAAATATTTGTCAAACTTATTCTTATTCTATCAATTTTTCATTTAATTTCACTTCATTCGTTCCCGATCATATTTCTAATTTCTATTATTTAACTACAATCGCTCAGAGGTAATATTATTTCTCAAATAGGTTTTCGAAACTATTCCAATATTTGTAATTCATCTGACTCAATTCGTTTCCTATTGGATTTGGGGCTGCTATTATTGCACTTACAATCGCTGGCTTTATTCAATGACTAACAATAAATCAATTTTATTCTTCATTACATTCCGTTTATCCAATTTCTTACGTTTACCTACAAAATTCTCAGTTAACTAATCCTGGATTGAGAATTAAGTGGCGAAGCAGTGATGTACAGATCAGTTAGTTGTCTTCTTCCAAGTTTAGTGGTTGAATTATATGTTTGTAACTACCGTCTTTGAATAAAAAAACTAGTTTTATAGAATTCAATATTCATCAAGATCCAGTTTGGTAAATTTCAGTAAGAGAGATAATATGTTTTGAAAGTATGGATTCTCAATACTGATGATCAGTTAGTACGATATTATTGAGTCAATATCTCCTTGAAATTCCATCGATACTTCTCACATTGTACAATCATGATATTTTAAAATAAGTTGATGATAAGAGTCTATATAATATAATGGTTCCAGAGTTCTAATATTGAAGACAATGATTGTCTATTTGTACAAGCAAATTGTTGTATAAATATTCGAATAGCTCATGAGTTTCAAAGTTTAAACTCTTTAGAAATAAATATTAATTCTTAATTATATCTCCTAGAAGTATAAAAGTAGTTAGAACGCCTTAAAACTAGTCTCTAGGTCATGTCAGAGACCCTGAAATTGATCAGTTGCGACCTGAAAACTCTGACACCTGACCTGAGTCTGCCTTGTCACTCGATATTCTTATTATTATTATAGTAGTAGTAGTCTATGTTTTCATGATGAATCATTAAAGTATTATTATAAAAATGTAAATGATTCGTTCAAAGCTATAAACATAAATATTTAGTCTGAAATTAAGTTTACCTTTTTTTTCAGCGCAAATTGACAGGGTGCAGCATGAACCCAGCTCGAAGTTTAGCTCCCGCTTTATTATTTGGAAACTTCAACAATCTCTGGGTGAGTATCAATCGGTTCGATTCAAATTACTAAAATATCATCCATGGTTTCGTTAAATATAGTGGATGTGATCCAAGCTAGCATCATCAATAAATTAATAATAACTTAGTAACCAATAATCCACATTTATATTTTCTTGATTATTACAACAGAATCAATTTGATCTTTTGAAGACGTTTCAAGAATCCATAACAAATCTTGAGAATAGTGAGATTTCGATAACAATTTGATTGTTTATAATGTTACTGTCTGTTACAACTTGCTCTTAATTCAGATCTTAGTGAATTTGAAAATATCTGAACAATGATATTTCTGTTAAGAGATTTACAAATTTAGAGAAGAGTTTTACATTAGTTACCGACATTGATGTAAAGGTCAAGTCTCAATATTAATTTTATATTTTCTACATATTTTGGAACAAGTAGTATCCACATTGGTTATTCAAAAAATGAAAATAACTTATATTTACCTGATTTTTTATTTGTTTCTTGATTCTAGGTATACTGGGCAGGACCGATGGGTGGTGGCCTCCTGATGAGTTTGTTCTATAGGCTGGTTCTCTATGAGAGCACGCCACCTGAATTCCACGAGGATTCTTTAGAACACGAACCGTTAACCAACATGAAAAGCATATTCCTACAAACAAGAAGAGACTCTCATGATATTTATGCGAAAACTGGAGAATGAATGGATATTTGCGATATTTTGAATGATATTCTCTCATATTTGCATAGATCTTGGTGGCTCTTTCTCTCTCTCAAATCATATCAAATGATATGTTCAGTTTAAAATCCTGAACTAAACTGATATCAGTTGAAAGTATTGGAAACACTGAACAACAATACAATTTCATTCCGTATCTATTGTGTGGGTCTGATTTGAAATAGAGAGATGTATCTTTTCTATAATTTAATGCTTGAAAAACTTCAACTGGAACATATTTCACTAAGAGATTTCTGTTCAAGACATTTTTACTTTAGAGTTCTATGTTCGAGCTTTGATCAGCTATGATATTGAGAGCTCATTAGCAGTGGAAGCTACTAGTAAGTAATATCATTCAATATTTAGAAAGGTTTGTAATAATTTTTTTCAATTGTGCAATAATCTCAATTTCTCAATCCTTCCAACTTATACATTTTGTTGAAAATATGATTGGAACTTCTCTATTCACTCTTACTATTAGATATAGTCATCTCAATCACCGTATTATTCTTTCTTTCTTGATTATCTCTTTTAAAATTAATTGGTAGAGTACATGAGTATTAAATGCTCAATATTCGTTCTATATTTTTTATTCTTGGCTCATTAAAATTCAATTGATGACCCAACAAATATCAGTCATGGAAACGAAAATAATTCTTGGAAATGAGAACTTTAATTTTCGTCACAATTTTGTTTATTGATTGGAAGACTCTCATATCAATGACCATGGAGTATGCCATCTATTATCAACTCTGAAATGTGATTCATAGGATTATATCAATCTCTGACATTATCTTGAGTAACCGTTGAAAAGAAGTACTAATTTCAATCTGTATGACAAATATCGTAAATTCTATGCTCTTGATGAATCGGAAGAATATATTTCATAGTGATTGGCAATGATGAAGGTGCCTTATTTGTACAGTAATAAGAATCAAGAGACACTTTAGAAAACACTGTTTGATTACTATAGTAACAGTTGAATTTTCATTGCTATTGTTCTATGATAATATCGATGAATGCAGTAAAATTTATTTTCAAAATCCATGTGTTTATTTCCTAAGAGTTTGAACCAGATATATTTTATTTGCAGTGCTGCCAATAAGTGTTATTATATTCATAACTGTTATCAATATTCTGTCATTAATTATATTGATGACAGAAATTAAATGCATTCTTGTAGACATGATCCGTTTGTAATCATAATGCTTGTTACTATTCACACTTCAGTGACAAATACCCAATTACTCAGTTGCTGACTCGAGTTTGAAAACTAGTACGAGTTTGAAACTACTAGGATTTCTATCGAATAAACATTCAAAATCCGTCTTTTTTCATTAGAGCTACTTTTAAATACAAATACAAAAAAACAGTTTTTTGGACTCAGGGGACCTTGAAACGTATAGAAATTTAGAAATTGTGGTACCTTAATTTTTTTCGGAAAGAAATACTTTCCTTACCTATGGTAGTAGGGCAAGGAAAGTAATATAAATCTGAATACCCTTTTTATAATTATTTAATCACATGTTTTGGCTATATAATGCCTTTATCAAGTCATGATAATTGATATTATATTTATATTTTTATTTAAATTCAAAATCTGTACAATCATACGTGGGCGTACATGGCGCCAGTTAGTTGAGCGACTTAGGGACAAAACGCCTGTGCTATAAAATTTTCTTTTTTTCTTCTCTCACTCAGTGACTCTCTCTCACTCACTCACTCTTCCTCTCACATTCTCTCTCAGTCTCTCTCACTCACTCACTCTCACTCCCTCCAATGTGCATTCTCCCTCGCCTAACTGATTTTATTCCAGCTTCAAAGGCACATCCTTCCTTCCCTTTTCCATTCATAACCGGAATTGAAACATTAATTCTATAAGTCGCTACTCCCAGTGCCGCGTTTCCACTTTACAGAAAGAGTTATTTGTCTCTGCTTTCAATTCCATCCGTGTATTATCCTTATTTAAACCCTCTCTCTCACTCGCTCACTCTTCCTCTTCCTCCATTCGCCGACATCCGATTGTGCTTTAATTAAGCAGCCTGCCACTGACACACTCGGCTGGCGTTTTTCTTTTAACCAATCATTCGTTTCCTTCGTCCTTTTCAATCGCATTTTCGTATTTTCAGACGGCAAATGAAGCGGATTTGAATTAGGATGGTACATTGTACATTGTGGAACCCGTACTCCTCTCAGTTCTCCGTAACTGTGGAGTATCATGTAAAGAATGGTTGGATTTGTTTGGATGTCTACTCTACATAGACTGAATAAATATTATCTGTCTACTCTATCAGCTGGATAATATCAGAGACAAATAATGCAATGGTATCCTCCTCTTTGTCTCAACGGTATCTTTTCTCAATGATAATAATTCCGGTCTACTGTATAAGCTGAATATAATATTCTCTGTGATTATTATTCATCGTTCAAACTGGAGGAGAAAGCTGACAAAGATACTCTTTTTCTGTGTCTATTTCTTATTCACCTTTTGAAACAGAATTTGTGTTGTTTTATTAGAATTCAAACAAATGATTGTAATGAAACAGTGATGTTGATGGTTTGTAATGTCAATGAGACTCAAGTTGGACTATTCCACTATAGAGGGCTCTCATAATGAAGATGACGATGATACCTTTTTTGAATTTGTAGGTAAACCTTGCCTCAGGCAGGTTGACAACATAGTTGATAACTTACGATTGAATTTATTATGTGAATTATGAAAACAAGTGATAGCATCTTAGGCTTCACAAAATACTTTATTGAGTTTCCTATGAATTGGATGGATAATGTAGATCTCATGGAGCTATTTTCGAAAAAGAGTTTTAGAAAGATTGTTTCGCAATAAAAATCTAGTATAGACAACTCTCAATCATCTCAATTCAAGTAATTTGGCTTATACGATGTTACAAACGAAGATTATCATAAGGAAATGTTGAGGATCAGAAGAATCTGCCCAGTGAACCTTAATATTGATAAAATAACTTCACTTGTAAGGGCTACTTTTTTAAAAATTATTGAAAACAATATAGAAACATGATGTACCCATTTATTTAAATGATTATATTAACATTTCAAATAAATAGTTATGGCCTTTGGCCATTTAAAAATAAAAATGTCGAAACTAGTTGTTTAAAATAAAAGAGCACCTTCTGTTTTTAAAATTTGTCCAATAATCTATTATATTGATCTAAAGGAATGTAGTTCAATTCAGAATAAGGATAAGGTATTCTGATCGAACAGGCTTTTCAACAAAATAAATGCATGTTTATAAATGAACTTGAAGTTCCAATTTTTTGATTTTCGTCCAAAATTAGGTGTGAAATTAGGTGTGACACGTCAAGTAAACAATCATTTCACACAACATAATTCATCTTTGTGTATTCTCCCAATATAATATGAATACCTTGATTTGAACAATGTTCACCTACAAATAATAGACCAACGCCATACTTAATCCAAAGGTTGTTAAAGGTTGATATTGTATAAATACCATATAGAAACAGCCATGTAAAAGTAATTCAGACAAGAAGCTATTTGTACTGAGGAGCGCTGTAGTACCGAATGTAATCATAGCATGGAGACTAAAGCATGTCATGACAAGAAACCGATTAGAGGAAGGGAAAATATACGATTAACAAACAAAGATGAGGGAAGGGAAACTGAGATGATAGCCTTTGGAGTTTTGGGCGCCCCTTGTCTCACGCTTTGTGTGGTATTAATACTCTGTATTTAGAACAAGTAGACAGACAGAGCGCAGATAGCAGTGAGCGAATAAAACGACAACGCTGTGTAGTGCTTTGATCTTCGTTCGCTCCCTGTGATTTCGAGACAGAAGCGCGCGATTCCAGAAGAAGAGGAAGAAGAAGAAGAAGTAGAAAAAGAAGAAGAAAAAGAAGAAGAAAAAGAAGAAGAGTGAGAAAATTATAAAGAAGGAGTTGGAGGGGAAGTTGGAGAAGAATATGAAGACAGAGATCAAAAATAAGAAGAAGATAAAGAAGGATAAAAAGAAAAAGTAGAGAAAGAAAAAAGAGAAGAGTATGAAGAGGAAATCGAAGAAGAATATGGGGACAAAGATCAAAAAAAGAAGGAGAAGAAAAAAGGAGAAGAACAAGAAGAAGAAGAAGGAAAAGTAGAGGAAGAATAGGGACAAAATTATAAAGAAGGAGTTGAAGGGGAAGTTGGAAAAAAATATAAAGACATAGATCAAAAATAAAGAGGAGAAGAAGAAGAAGAAAAAGAAGAATGAGAGGAAAAAAGAAGAAGAAATAAGAAAGTGGAGGAAGATAAAAGAGAAGAGTATAAAGAGGAAGTTGATGAAGAATATTAAGACAGAGATCAAAAATAAGAAGGAGAAGAAGAAGGAAAAGTAGAAGAAGGAGAAAGAGAAAAGTATATAGAAGAAATTGAAGGGGAAGTTGGAGAAAAATATAGAGACAGATATCAAAAATAAGAAAGAGAAGAAGAGGACGAGGCAGAAGAAGGAGAAGAAGAAGCAAAAGAAAAAGTAGAGAGAGAAAAGAGATAAGAGTATAGAGAGGAAGTTGAAGAAGAATATGGAGACTAAGATCAAAAATAAGAAGTAGAAGAAGAAGACGTAGGATAAAAAAGAAGGAGGAAGACGAGGTGAAGAAGAGGAAGGAGGTGAAGAAGAAGAAGAAGGAGGAGAAGAAGAAGAAGAAGAAGAAGAAGAAGAAGAAGAAGAAGAAGAAGGAGAAGAAGAAGAAGGAGAAGAAGAAGAACGAGAAGAAGAAGAAGGATGAGGAGGAGGTGTAAGACAAAGGGTTATTTAGTTGAGCGATGCTCTGCTGGCTACCCCTCAGTTCTTCTGCAAGTGACACGCAGAGATGATAATAATAAGCGTACAAAGATGCATAATACGACATCGGATGACACTGATATTTCTTCTCTCTCTCTTCCTCCTCATCGTTCTCAACGTCTACACGTCCCCTTTTTCTCCACCGATTCCCTTTTCTGCTATTTCCACTTCATCTAGAATCTGATAGTAATTGCAGGAAGAGGTTAAGGAGAATGAACAGGAGGAGGTGGAAATTAAGGAGGAAATGAAGAAAGAGAATGAGAAGAAGGAGAAGGTGATGGAGGAAGAGGTGGCGGCGGTGTAGGAGGAGGTGTATGATGAGAAAGAGGATGATAGGGAGCATGAAGGGAGGATGATGATGAGGAGGAAGAGGAGGAGGAGGAGGAGGAGAAATAAGTGAAGAGAGAGTAGGAGAAGTTGGCCGAGGAGAAAATGGTGGAGAATGAGAAACAGAAGAAGGAGGAAGAGGAGGAGAAGAAGTCTGGTAAGGGAGAGGATGATAGGGAATATGAAGAGTGGATGATGGTGAGTGAGAGGAGGAGAAGAAGAAGGTGAAGAAGGAAATAGAAGAAGAAGAACGAGGGAGAGAAGACGAAGGAGGAGAAGTTGGTGGAGTAGGAGGAAGAGGAGAGGTGGAGAAGGAGGAAGAGGAGGAGAAGGGGGAAGAGGAGGAGAAGGAGGAAGAGGAGGAGAAAGAGTATGATGATGAGGATGTTGAATGGTGTAAACAGGAGAACAGGAATTGGAGAGAGACGACTACAGGGTAGGAGTATTATGTGCGCCGATAGGATTACAAGTGAGCTGTGAGTGTTGTATGACAGTCTGAAGATGTAGAGCCGAGGAGCCGGCCGCCTGCTGCAAGTCTTTGTTTTCAGGGAAGCTGGAGAGAAAGATAGTGGAAAAGATGTGAGAGAATCACTAATAGATGAGGGGGAATAGTGCTGCAGTATATCTGTCTTAAAGAGTGGTAGCGATGAAAGAGAACAACAATTAAAGATAGATGCAAGTAGAAGGTGCAAGAAGTTGCAAGCAAGGAGAAGTGCATAGTGAGAGTGCAACACTATATTTCTTGAGAAAAAAGATGGATAAGAAAAGTAAAATATCTTTTGAATGATTTGGAAGTTCTAGGAGTAACTTATGACAGACAGTTGGAGAAGAAAATGTGAAAGAAGATATCAGAGAAAATGAAATGCATGGAGAAAAGGGAAATGTGAAGATATGAAGAAAAGATATATGCTTATAGAAAACCGGCGGGATTCTACTGCTCAACACATTTGGCCTTCATTGATTGGGAAAAGGCGTTTGACAATGTCAATAGGACTCTCTTGTGGGAGATAATGTGGAATAAAGGCTACCCAAGACATTTGGTGACTATCATTGCTGAACTGTATTCAAAAAATCTCGTGTGGTGCACTCACACAACTTTCCTTGCCGTTATGAAAATTTATCTACTGACGCTAGTGTTCCCGCGCATCTCAAGTCTACTTTTCTAAGATCTGAGCCAGCTGGTGACAGGACAATAACGCTAGATATACACGAGATCTGCTATCTCTTCATAGTAAATGATTTAATAGAATCAACAGTTGCCAACAGTTTGCAATTGACTAATCTTATTTTCCCGAATTTCGAGCTTATTTTCAATTTTAGGTGGAAATGTTACTGAACATTAATTGTAGAGATTTTTATGCTGAATCTTTTCCACTCGAATTTTTTGTTTAAATTGTATCTAAAGCCTGATAATTGGGAATCTAAAACTAAACTTTGCATAGATGGTGCAGTGCTCCTGAAATTTTTACAGAAAATGATACTTGTTGCAGTTGATAGAGCTTATCAATGACTTTTCTAGGTATGAATTTGATCAAAATCGTTGGAGCCGTTTTCAAGAAAATCGCGAAAAACCCTGTTTTTGACAACATTTTCGCCATTTTAGCCATCATATTGAATTGCATTTGATCGAAAATGTTTGTGTCGGATCCTTATAGTGTAAGGACCTTCAGTTCCAAATTTCAAGTCATTCCGTTAATTGGGAGATGAGATATCGTGTACACAGACGCACATACACTCATACACACACATATACAGACCAATACCCAAAAACCACTTTTTTGGACTCAGGGGACCTTGAAACGTATAGAAATTTGGAAATTAGGGTACCTTAAATTTTTTTGGAAAGCGATACTTTCCTTACCTATGGTAATAGGGCAAGGAAAGTAAAACGTCTGTTCTAATAAGTATAAACCTGAGAAAGAGTTGATCATCGATGAAGGAGTTAGACAAGGTTGCCTACTTTCACCTAAGCTATTCAATATATATTTTTGACAAGCAGATGATCAATTGGCGACAAAGAGTAGACTCAGGTGTTAAAATTGGGAAGGGAGTCTTCCTCAACTCTCTCATGATTGCGGACGATACAGTGATAGTTCAGGAAGGTGAGGATAAGCAACATTTATGTCAATTCATGAGCTTCAAGCTGTAAGTACATATTTCAATATGATTATCTCAGCTCTGAAATCAAAAGTAATGGCATTTGAGGGCAAGAGTGGCCCTTGCGTTCCAAAATAGTTTTGAATAATATAATATTGGAACAGGTAACTTTAAATATTTCGGCTGTGATGTATCCTATGACAGAGAATATACCTCAGAAAAAAGCAAAGTTCAACTCAATTTGTGGAGTCATCCACCAAACATTAAAGGGTAAGGCCAGGAAAGAGACAGAGATTGAGTTCTATAGGTCAATGGCCATCCCTTTAATGACATACGGTAGTGAGGTATGTACAAAAACCAAGTGTGATGACTCACGAATTCAGGCATCAGAGATGAGGTTTCTGCACAGCATTCAAGGATACTCAAGACGAGACCACATGAGAAATGAAACAGTTAGAAGTGAGTGCAATGTGCAACCACTAACAGAAATAATAAAAAAATACAGATTGAAGTAGACAAATCACCTGCGTCGTTTTCCACTACAAGCTTTGAAGTTGCAGTTGGATGGAAAAAGAGACGTCGGAAGACCGAGGAAGCGATGGACACCGGAACAGGCTTTACAAGCCTAGTCCATGATGGATGATGATGATGAAGAAAAGAAAATGCATGGCACTAGCAAATCAGAAAAAGGATAAGGTGTGAGGGAATGCTGAAGAGCATGGAGAGAAGATAAGAGACGATAAAAAGAGATAGAACAGGGATAAGGGGAGATGAGTAAAAAGAGAAGTGGAAGATCTGCACGAAAAGACGAGTGGACTCCTAATAGTCCAGTCACTATAAAGGACTACATTGGTGCTTGCAATTTATATTTTAGTTCTGCTTTTTTAATATATTATTTGGATACATGAGAGAAGTACAGAAGCAATTCCTTCATGCAAAATATCCTTGTGCTAGATATAGTTTCTCATTTTCCAAAAATCATAACTCAGTACTCATTGGCGATAGAGAGTTCCGAATGATCTCATTTTATTCAGAGTTTTTCAATCTAAAAAAAACAAAGAAATTTCTCTGTCCGATTACTGGATTTGGCAGAAATAGCCGAATACTGTAAAATGAACCAAAAATACGAGGTTTTTGTATTTTGGAGGGAATAATAATTACATAATAATGTCCTTGAATATAGGTTTTGGCATAATCTAGAAACTATATCCAAGAAAATCTAGAAACTATATCCTATATCCTATATAATGTTGATAGTGATTGTAGAATCATAAGAACTGCATTACTATTTAATAGTATTATAATTAAAAATGTATTTACCTTTCTATAACTGGTCACAGAATTGATATGACTACTCCTTCTTCCTACAGTTGGTGGAGAACTACACTAGCGCTGCCTAGTAAAAATTTATTGAACTATTTAAATCTGTCCACAGAAATGATTGTAAACTAGGAGACAAGACTAGACTCACAACTGTGGTTGTCTCATGCTGTTGTTGTTGTTTTTGTTATCTATTTATGTGGAGGTCAAATGGATGAGCATAATATGTAGAAACATAGAGTTGAAGAGGAGAAAAAGAGACAAACTGGTTCAGGAGAAGGGTCACAGAGGAGAACCGATAGAAATCATTAGACAAAGAGTAGAAGAAGCGAAAGAAGCAGAAAATGGTGAAGACCAAAAGTTTATTTTGAAAAAAAAAACTGGAGGAAAAAGAAATAAGTTTCTACTTATGAAGAAAATCAGGTAATGGGAGAAGAAGACTTTTTAATGTGAAGTAGGTGTGGCGGGAGGCAAAGATGTGGAAACCATACAAGAAAAGCACGAGGAAGAATCAAAAGAAAACACAGCTAACCGGAGAAGTCAAGATAACACACAAAGCATAGGAGACGTATACTACAAGATGAGAGAAGGAGAAAAAGAAAATAAGGAAGAAGAAGAAGAAAAAGAAGAAGGAGAAGAAAAATACCGACAAGGAACAGTGAAACCTTGAAAGATGGGGTTTGAGATAGAGGGGAATGCTTTATTTGGGAATATGATTAAGGTTCAACTGAGCAGAGACGGAGGAGAACTGAAGATGTCTTCTCCTCTCTCCTCCTCACTCCTTTTTCCAACTCATCCCCCTCCTCCTCCTCCTTCAACTACTCCACCTCTCCATCCGTCCCCACTCCACCAACAACCACTCACTATTGTGTTTGTCTCATGCTGTTGTTGTTGTTTTTGTTATTGTGAAGACAAGTGAGGAAATGCAGTGCATATAGGGGTGGATGGAGGATGAAAAGTGGCATGGAATCGACGAGAGTTTGATGTTGGGAGGGGAGGAATGAAAGAATATTATGGAGTGAGAAGGGGTGGGATGAGTTAGAGATGCTCCTTCACCAGGGCTCCATTGATTGATAACACTGTGACATGGTACTACCGAAGTGCCAGAGGGATGTAGGTGTGGAGGGTGCGTGCATAGTGACGGAGGCAGCAGGAAAGAAATCATGTAAGAAAATTTGGGAGGTAGCAGGGAGGTAACATGTTTGAAGGAAAAATGGTCTCTCCCCAACTGATATTGTACTGTGATGCTTATTTGTGTAGAGAAACTAGAAGAGAAAGAGGATAGAGGGGTGATATCGTAGAGGGAAAGAAGTAAGATAATGGGCCATATGAATAAAGTTGAGCATTTGCTTATACATCTGAAATATGGAGCATTTGCTTCATTTTCCATAAATAAACGTGAGCAAAACCTTTTGCTCATGCTCATCAAAAAAATTGTTTGAGCATTTGCTCAAAAGTAAAAGCTAGTACTCGAAATTGTATGAATAAACTAGAGCGAGCATTTGCTCAACTTTTGAAACAAATGCTTCAAAAAAGGTGAGTCTAGTCTAGAGCAGCTTATCACCTAGGAAACTATACCAAATACAATCACAACCAATAGTTGAGAACTATAAAACTCTTTTTAGATTCAACCATGATAATATATATCACCATTACTCCTACAAAAGAATAAATACCGTACAAAAGACAGCTACCTGATATAAAGATAGCCATCACAAAATAGGAATTAGGCATTTAAGAAGATGAGAGGTAATGATTAAGAAGGCTATTGATATTATAAGAATATGCTGAAGATTATAGAGATTACATTTTTTTCACTCTATTATTTCACAATTCTAAACTGAACTAACCTAAAACTCTATCACGTTTTTCAATGTTATTCAATCAATTGATCCCTTTTCAAGTGTAATAATCATTATTTATTCTCAAGGTACCTAGAGTACAAGTACATTGTATTCTAGGTACATCGATTTATTCCATCTTTCTGGTCAACCCTGATACAAAATTTCCACTATAATGTATTTATTTGGGCTGTAAATTTTTGTTATCTTTATAAAAAAGATTTCATAACCTCATTTGGATTATTTTTATCAAAATTAGAGAGAATTTTGGTTTATCCTGTTGATTCTCTCTCAATCATTAATCTGATATTGTGATTGTGAAATGTGATGAATGAATAATAAATGAACAAGAGACAAAAGAGAGGAGATGTGAAGTTGGAAGAAGTGAGAAATTGAGAACAGGAGCGAGAATATAATGGAAATGGAGAGTAGGGAGGAAAAACTGTTGAAGAGAAGGGGAGTCAGGATGAATGAGATAAACAAAGGAGAAGGAAAAAAACAATCGAAGAAAGTATAATTTGAAAAGACAGAATTCATCGTGGCAGGGGGGAGGAAAAGATTGGGAAACGAAAAAGGGAAGATGAGAAATGCTAAATGTAGGAAGAACAAGGAGATGTACAGGTGGAGAAAAGAGAAGACAGAAGTGAAGTTTGGAAACGGAAGATGAATATACAGAAGAATATAATGATGAATTTTCAATACAGATTGAGAATAGATATTAGCAAAAATAAAGAACAATAATTCTGCAAGAAAAATGGAGAATAAGATTGATAGCTGAAGAGGAAACTGAAATAAGATGTAAGAAGAGAATAAAAGTGAGAGGGTGAGGAAGGATGGAGAATAACTGAGTGCGTGTCAATAAACGAGAATTATAAAAAGAATATGAAGGATTGGGATGAAAGTAAAACGAATATGTTGAGTAAGAAATAACTCGTATGGCTTCTTGTTGGTGGGGAGACCTTTACCACCTACACCTAGCCAACATAATTATAACTTACGAGAGATGATAACGATAGATAAGTGGAACTAGATGGCTCTATACTTTTTAAGGAAGTGAGAAGAGAATACATATGAGAGGAAGTCACCTCACAGTAATGAGGTAAGTCACAATAATGAGGTAACATTGTAATAAAAGGAAAGAAGATCAAACAGATGAAAATGAGAAGTTGATGGAGGAAGTTTAGAGATACTTATGAAGACGATGAGAAACAGAAAGAAGTGGTTGAAGCAAGAGAGAAACGAAGATCATGCGAGTCCACTCGACATCAAATAATTATGGATACAATCCACTACTCACTGCTACTCAAATCCTCCTCAATTCTCCGAACTGCGCAAGAGCCATGGGTTCGTGTCAGCATTTATCTGAAGGATTGATAATATAGGGGAGGGATGCATGACGAATTACAATTTCCACAATCACTTGTTTAGTAAAAATTTGAGAAATTGCTTTTGTTGCAACATACATGATTGAAAACTGAGGTGGAATTACTTAGTTACTCCAGTAATCTCTATCATTTACTGGATAATGATGTAGACCCGATAGTAATTCTCCAAATTTTCAATAATTATTGGTCATAGCAAAACGTTTTATTTTGTATGGATATCTAACACTACAACATTGAATATTTGAGTAAGGAAAATGTAATAAGAGTATGAAAAAAGAAAAGAGAAACCTCATAAGAATACTAAATTAGAGAAAGGAGGAAACATATTATTGAACATGGAAAAAGGCACGCTTATTTTCCAGACACATAAACAATATACCAGTGGAATTTCCAACTCCTAGCATTTATTGTTTATCGTTCGTTAATTTCGCCACCGGAATATATTGCACACTAAACCAAGTTGAATTCAGCAGATGGCCACGCAATATTGTTGAGCGAGCGAATAAAGATAAGAGCAATTGAATTATGGCGCGCCGTTTAATGATAATCTCAATTTCCGCGATTAATCTTCCGGCCACTCAAATAAATTAGGGTTTAATGTTTAATGCTGCTCGCCATACACTAATCGCTTTAATCCAATTACTGTACCTATTATTAGAGTACTGCGTGGTTAGCAAAACAGGTGGACACTTTCAATTCTAGTTAGCAAAAATTAGTTTATAATTATTTTCACATTTCATATTATTATTTCATTTTCCTATTCACAGAGTCAGGGAAATCGTCTATATAATTGTTTATTCTATGACAGGATGAAGAGATAATTTGGACTTGTTGTAGCCGCATACAGATCATTTCATACAGTTTTTACTTTCCTTGCCCTATTACCATAGGTAAGGAAAGTATTGCTATCCGAAAAAAATTAAGGTACCCCAATTTCCAAATTTCTATGCGTTTCAAGGTCCCCTGAGTCCAAGAAAGTGGTTTTTGGGTATTGGTCTGTATGTGTGTGTGTGTGTATGAGTGTATGTGCGTCTGTGTACACGATATCTCATCTCCCAATTAACGGAATGACTTGAAATTTGGAACTTAAGGTCCTTCCACTATGAGGATCCGACACGAACAATTTCGATTAAATGCAATTTAAGATGGCGGCTAAAATTTTTCGGGTTTTTCGTGATTTTCTCGGAAACGGCTCCAACGATTTTTATAAAATTCATACCTAGAATAGTCATTGATAAGCTCTATCAAGTGTCACAAGTCCTATATCTGTAAAAATTTCAGGAGCTCCACCTCATCAATGCAAAATTCAATTTTAGATTCCCAATTATCGGGCTTCAGATACAATTTTAACAAAAAAAATCAAGTGGAATAGATTGAGCATGAAAATCTCTTCAATTAATGTTCAGTAACATTTTCACCTAAAATTGAAAATAAACTCTTAATTCGAGAAAATGTGATCATTCAATTGCAAATTATTGTTGATTCTATAAAATCATTCACTATGAAGAGATAGCAGACCTCGTGTGTCTCCAGCGTTATTGCCCTGTCACCAGCTGGCTCAAATCTTTGAATAGTAGACTTGAGATGCGCGGGAACACTAGCGTCAGGTGATCAATTTTCATAACGGCAAGGAAAGTTGTGTGAGTGCGCCACACCAGATTTTTAATTTTTATTTTGTTCTCATTCTAGAGGAAGTTATATTTCTTCAGAATACACTCTATATGGGCTTAAATGGAATAAAATGCATGATTAAACTTAAATACATGATACAAGATTGTTTCTTTTCCAACTATTATATTGTTTGCTCTATATCCAATAAATATATGAATTGAAATGAAATTAATTACTGCCGTAGTATTACCATAGAACGCACAAGCATTCCCATTCATCTTACACGTAGTGTACCTATATTATCCTAACATTATTGATGAGACTGAAGAAAGTTGAATAGGCTGTAAATGGAATTCAAGTAATTCAAGGGGGAGAAATGTTGAGTTGAGATGACAATTCCTACAAATAAAGGACATGGATGCTAACTTGACATGGAATAAATTCTTGCGGGGGTAAATTGAAAACTGGAATATTCAATTACCTGATAAATTGTATATGAAATTGAGATTTGATAAGAAATTTATAATATTATATTATGTCAATTGAATTTTGAGATCACTGTGGAAGTCTAGAATGATTACAAATTACTGCGGTGCAAAGGATTATAGTTTCTTATTCAAGGTTTATAATTCAGTTGGAATTGGATGAATTCAAGAAATTACTTTTGATAAAATCTTGTGTTTCATGAAGCAATACCAATTCCAATCACAGATACGTATAATCCAGATCAAATAGGATCAGCTAAACCTAGTAGAAGCAGTCCAACACAATATGAACGTTTGTAATTTTGTGCCGAGTATGATTAATCTGCCGGTATGATAATGATAAGCATAAGGTTTTGAAACAAATTAGCGTTATCGATTAAAGGAGTGAGGATGGAGAACCGGGACGGTTGATAAAGAAGGGATGAGAGTGATTTACGAGAGAATTTCGATTTGCGAGGAGATAAAGAGAAAGTACGAGAGAGAGAGAGAACACCATCACCTCCTACCATCCATCTTTTCACCCCTGTTCAGACTCCCACCCTTGGCATAAAAAATAATTATAGGCCAGGACAAAAAATTGCTCCATTCAAGCAATACGAGGCCTGTCCTAAATAAAACGTATTTCAGTGTCCTTTCCTCGCAATGTGCCCCTCCGTTTTGTCAACGTAATGGTCAGAATTACTGTCCTTTTCACTCCACTAATAATTCAATGAACCTGTCAATGCTGGCACGTTACTTCTACCAAATAACCAGTTTTTTTTTGGCTGTGCCAAGCGTAACTTCACAACAGTAAAATCAATAGCTCACATACAGAAATCAATTACGTTACCAATGAACGCGACTGTAAAATTGAATCTCAATTCAAGTTTTGTGCGCAATAAACGGTACCTTTGTACTTCCCGGCTTTTTGGGAACTGTAATTGGGAGCTTTGATTCACGTGAATGAATTATTGTATGAATGAATCCAAGAAATTACTTTTGATAAAATCTTGTGTTTTATGAAGCAATACCAATTCCAATCACAGATACGTACAATTCAGATCAAATAGGATCAGCTAAACCTAGTAGAAGCAGTCCAACACAATATGTTGTGTTATACAATATGTATATGTATCGTGTTATACAATATGTTGTGTTTCACTCACGTGATCTATGTAGAGCTTCATTTTCCGGATTGAGGCGACATTAGCATTGTTAGTTTTAGTAAGAACGGTATAAACATGTTGGTGTAAAAATCATTCGGATTCTCTTAAAATGATCAAAAATAAAGAAATATTTTTTATCCTGGCTTTTAGTTGAGAGAGATCCCTTAAGCTGCGTTTACACCAAAGCTTTTAACAAAATGTTTATTTTTCCGTCTATTAGATTGAAAGGAACTTGACAAACACATATGCAAATCATGTGTAAGATAAGTTATGTTCAATCTAATAGAATGTATATAAGGACGGTGAAATAAACATTTTGTTAATAGCTTTTGTGTAAACTGGGCTTTAATGAGAAAGACTCAATTAGGCTGTTTAATTTGTTCAATCAGTCAATGATGCTCACAATTGGTGTATTCAATCCAGGACCACCAGCTTATTGTGACTATCTAGAAACAGAATTGAAATAATGAAATGTACAAATGTGAAATGTGTTCTTTGTTCAATCTAATCAATGCCATCATTGAAGTTCAATTCTGTCAATTAAAGCCTATATTTTGATACAAATATCGGAGTTTTTCATTTCAATTTGATGAAACATGATACAATGAAATTTACCAAGAAATAACAAGCTATGGTAGCTTAGTCAGCTGTATATTTATCATCATTCATCAGTATCAAAAAATCGTTGGTCTGAATAATGTACAAATTGAAAGGTTTTCGAGATGTAAACTTGCATAGAACTAATTAGGCCTGCTACAAAACCATTGTACCTCCAACTTCTCCACAAACTAATAGTCCTCAGGGATCAGGCTACAAGTTGGGGTAGTTTCATCCTTGCAGGTACCACTACTCAATTGAATGCAGACTCTTTAGTGAGATAACTATAGTTGGATTCACTTTGAACTGTCAGCATTAGTTGAATGGGGAGCAGTGATGTTATTTATAAGGATTGCTGACATTTGAAAATGAATCAAGCGTCTGCTCATCCAGTGAATGAGCCTATACAACGGTCGCGGAATACTCTCTTTAGTAGGTTAACTAAACGTTAATTTCGTCGATCGCATTGCAAGAGAAGGCATTGATTGCCAAGCTATTATCATCTCAACTATTATCATCATCATCATCATCATCATCATCATCATCATCATCATCATCATCATCATCATCATCATCATCATCATCATCATCCAGTTATCCTTCTTGTTATTATTCTAGTCAATCTTTCCCTTCTCCTCCTTCACCTCCTACAGCTCCTTCTCCTCCTTATTCTAATTTTCCTCCCACTCATCTATCTCTTTCGTCCATTTCTCTTCTTCCCCTCCTCCACACTTCCTCCTCGACCTCCTTCATCAACACCTCCTCCATTATCTTCTCCTTCACCACCACAAAGAACTGCTTATTCTCCTCCAGCTTTGTTTCCTTCTCTTTTCCTCCGTAAACTCCTGCTCCTTCTTTTTTCTGTTCTCCTTCTTCTCCTTTTCTAGCCCTCCTTCTCCCACTTCTCCATTTTTCTCATCACCACCTCAACTCCTCCTCCTCCTTCTCTATCATCTCATTTCCTATTTTTTTCCACCTGCTTCTTCTTCTTTTTTCCCTTCTCCTTCTTCTTCTTCTTCTTCTTCTTCTTCTTCTTCTTCTTCTTCTTCTTCTTCTTCTTCTACTTCTTCTTCTTTTTCTTCTTCTTCTCCATATCCTGCTCCTCCACTATTCTAAACTCTTTCTACTACTTCAATCATAATCTCATTTATCTCCTTCTTTAATTCCAGCTTCTTCTTCTTCCTTTTTTCTTCTCTCTCTTCGTCTTTTATTCATCGTATTCTCCTTCCTCTTGTTCCTCGTCTTTTGCTTCTGGATCTTCTTCATCTTTTATCATAGTCATCATTATCGTCAAAACTGGAGACCGAGTTTAGAGTTGCAACGCTCATCATGCTTTAGCCTATAGCAGACCTGCAGCACTCCAATCGTTTTCGTGGTGATTTGGAGAACGGTCGGCTTATCATCATAACACTGATATAGGCTAACTTGCGAAACTAGCACTCGAATGGGATTACTGGAGAGGTGATTGGAGATGCTATCTGTACTGTAATCAAATGCTGAGAAACTCATTTAAAGCTGTAGGCTCACTCATTCACCATCATCATACGTCACATTACCCACACACAAGCCTGGAGCACATGTAGGCATCACCTTCACAGAAAATAATGAATCAATAATTATGATGTACTCGTATACCTCACGAGCTCTATAAAACTCTAGTGCCCAGTTCCACCTAGCTCGATCAAGACATTTGAACATTGTTAATTCAGGTACGGTTTACAACGATTGGACTGGAACATAATATTATTATGATTTCTATGGCGATAGCTACTTTTGATAATAATTATAGTGCACACTTATAAGTTGTACCTGGTTTGACCATGATCAAAATAATGTCTCTACCGTATTTGGTGAAGCTGGGTATAGTAAACTAAAAACTCGAAATGGATTAGTAAATCTTGCTCCTTAACTAACTTTCAACTTTATTTTGTCTTAGATAAAACACACTCACCATTAGAGCTAGTTTGAAACACATCCATCCACAAAATATCCATTTCGATTTTTCAATCTCTTATGCCCAGATTCACCAAATACGCTAAATTTGATCATGGTCAAGCCTAGGGGCTAGAAGAAGGGCAATGTTTGGCTGCAAGCAACCAGGTGAGGAATGGGATGTTGGTATAGGGAAGAAACTCCTGGATCTTGTAAAGGACACAGGGATTGGTTTGCCAAACTAACATACTTGGGACACACAATAAGCTTCGGTTGACGTGTGAGGTTCTTTGAATCTTTCTATCTTTGAATCCGTCCCTTTGAAAACATAAACATGAACATGGTCAAGCCGGGTACAACTTATTCTTATGATGGTTGTACAACTTTTTTATGCAAATTCTAAATTAATTAAATATTTTTCAAACTGATAATGGTTTAAATTCACTTTTTTCCAATTAAATCTTTCTAAACTCCACATTTCTTCGACTAGAAATTAATGTGTTTTGGGAAGGGTGAAAACTCAATCCTATTTCAAAATTTGGGAGAGAGATCTTTATAGGGTTTACATGATTTTTCATCCCAATGATTTCGATTAATCTGTGCAGTGCTGATGAATGAATCAGAAAAATAACTTATTCATGAAAATGCCATGTATGGTTTGAAAATGATACTGCCATAGTTTTGCCAACGTTTTGAACGAGTCAACAAAAAATGCATATTCACTGTATGATTTGTTCAATTGATTCCAATTTCGAGTGTTGAAATAAATATATAATTCTCCTATGACAATATTCACAGTAGAATAATGTATTTGTTCCATTCTTTCTTGAGTTATTTCTAGGTATAGTTTCCATTATCAGTCTGAAAAAATGTTCCATCATTTCTGAGTTATTATAGGAAGATCAATCGAGAGAATAAAATCCATTTTATTCAGAATTTGGCAGACACAATTCACCATAGGAGGAGGAGTTAGACACGAACTTAGTCTAGATAAGGACTGAACAGAACGTGACTTGAGGAGATGGCTTCAACATTACACAAGAACAGTCAGTGCTGCTTTGAATCGAGTTTCGCCAGGGCGTTATTTACACAGGACTCTCAGAGTGAGAGCAAGTTCTGAAATAGAGACAGGAAAAGAGATTCATGAGAGAGATAGTTGAAGAGAACTATGAGAGCGAGAGTTGACAAAAATAATGAAGAAAAATGTGTGGTAAGAGTGTGGAAAAGGGATAAAATAGCAATAGAAAGATAGATTCAGGAAGAATGAGATAAAAGTAGCAGTAGAAAGATAGAATTAGGAGGAATAAGAGAAGAATAGAAATGGGAAGATAGAATTAGGAAAAATGAGAGAGGACAAGGAATTGAACGTTGTGTGAGAAGAGAATAGAGTTGAAGGGTGTTAGAGAAAATAAGATTGAGTGGAAAAAAGGAAGAAGAATAAGAGAATAGAAGAAAAAGTGGAAACAATAGTAATGTGGAGGAGTGAAGAAGATCAGAGTAAAAGAACGTTAGGAAGACGAAAATCGACTCAATGACAGTCGGAGAAAGAGAATAGAAGTACAACAGTTTAAGAGATTACAAGTGGAACTATGAGAGATCTAGATACAAGAGAGTAGAATGTAGAGTAAAAGAGATTGATAGAGAAGGAATAAATAATAATAAAAGGCAGCAAAAGAGAAGATGTGAGAAAACAGAATGGAATAAATTGAGAGGAGAGAAGATGAGATATGAAGAAAGAGCGAAGATGATAAAGAGTTGACGTGAGTGGAAAGAGGACAGAGAAGAGGCTAGAAAATAGCTCGAGATAAGTAAGAGAGAATAGAATAAAATGAGAGAAAGCAAAGAAGAAGCTCATGGAGTACAGGAAAGAGAATAGAGTGAAAGAGAGTGATAAATGAAGTAAGAGAATGAGTGACAGAGACAAATATAGATCAATTGAAAGAGGGGAATTGTGCATGAGGAAGAAAAAGAGAATAAAAGAGAAGTGAATAAGAGATAAGAATATAGTTTGAAGAGGAGAACTGTGCAAGAGTTTATTTGATGTTATGATCGCGAAAAGAGGAAGAGAATGAGAGTGAAAGAGGAAGTATCAGTGAGAGAGTAAAGGGAAAGAGAGATCCGTTACCCTTCACTATTAGTGCCGTAATATCAGCTGGCAACAAGGAGAGTCATTTGCATTGCAAGGCATCCCTCTCTAACAAACGCTCGCTCTCCTTCATCCCTTTCTCTCTCACTCTCTCTCTCTCTATATATATAGTTCTCTCTCCCAATAAAGTTGAGGATTTTAGACCAATCAGTATTCTACCTGCATTGTCCAAAGTGCTAGAGAGACTCATTCATGCTCAAGTTGTAAAATTTCTAGACAACGATAGTAAGCTTCATAACTTTCAATCAGGCTTTGGGAAATTTCATTCAACTGAGACAGCTCTGCTTCGTGTCACTAATGATATAAGGTTAGCTATGGACCAAAGAAAATGCACCATCCTCACCCTATTTGATTTTTCTAAAGCATTCGATACTGTTGATCATACTGTCCTTTTGAATAAGTTGGCTATTCTTGGTTTCAATCGCTAAATCCTATCTCTTGGGTAGGAAACAATGTGTTTCTGTTGGTGACAAAAAGTCTAATTGGAAAAATGTTATGCATGTAGTACCACAAGGCTCAATTTTAGGCCCTCTCCTATTCACTTTGTATGCTAATGACCTTTCTTCCATTATCAAGTTCTCCAGCTTCCATACTTATGCAGATGACCTTCAAATTTATTTAAGCTGTCCCATAACAAAAATTAATGAAACAGTAGAAATGATGAATCAAGATATCAATTCGATATTTGAATGGACAAAGAAAAATGACCTTAAACTTAATCCCATCAAAACACAACCCATTATAATTGTATATTCTCGTCTTATAAACAATATTGACCTTGAATCGATTCACAAGATTAGTGTAGACGGTAATGACATTCCTCACTGTAGCTCAGTTAAAAATTTAGGCATTATTATGAATTATACTCTTGACTGGTCAGAACAAGTGAACAAAACTTGTAAAAAGGTATTCTCAGCGATGCATTCATTGAAGAAAATGCACGACATCCTCCCAGAAATATTAAATTGTTATTGGTTCAATCTCTTATCTTCCCACATCCAATGTATTGTAATTCTGTTCTCAACGATATGCAAGTCACTCTGAATGATAAATACAGCGTTGCCAAAATTATTGTCTACGTTTCGTCTACTCTCTTCAACGTCATGAACTCAGTATCACCCCTGCCCACATTGCCAGTTCAACATTGAAGCTTCCCGATCAAAGACGTTTTCGAATAGTCAAGCTTGTTAGAGATATCTTGAAATACGGAAATCCGAACTATTTCAAAGATGATTTCAAATTTGTTTCTGAAGGTAGGAGGATAGATGCTGCACATACTAGAACCGGAGAAAGTACTTTAAGGATACTCAACCATCGAACCACTATTTTCACAAAATCCTTTTCAGTCAGTGCCTGTCGTGCATGAAATGCACTTCCTGTTTCTATCAGGTCCATTGAGAGCCGAGCGAGCTTCATCATGACTTAAAAAAAAAACATATTTGGAACAAATGACTGAAACTTTCCGGCCCTAGAACGATCACATGACAACCATCCCTCACCCATCCCACCAATACCAACCTATAAACCTGTTATAGAATAAATTGTATATACAGGGTGATTCTTAATTATGGTAAAATAATTTGATACGTGATAGTAGCGGTAAAAATAAGAAAAAAATTTCTTATAAACATAATATACCATAAACCGCTTCATTAGTGAGCTATACAGGGTGAAAGTTTTCGCCCGAAGAATTCAGTTTCCTCTGGTGAAATACACCGATGCTGAATTGTTTGGGGACTATTTTTTGAAAACTTATGCTGGATTCATATGGAAAAAATATCTGAAAAATTGAATAAAATTAGTCTGGAAGCTGTAGTGTGAGTAGTTTTTGAGAAAAAAGTTGAATAATGCAAAAAAAATCTAAGTAGAAAAACACAGACTTCTACATTTGATGCCCAATAAACATATAATTGACCAGTAAACAAATAATTTTTTGAGATAAAAATTGTAGAGAATTTAATTCTGAAAAGAATTATGTAAGCTGTGTAAACTAATTTCAATGAAATTTGAATATAATGTATTCTTATGTAATACATCACACCACAAAAATTTGCCGTTTTATGAGGAGAAGAACTAATAACTCATGGTTTGTAGCTGATGCTGAAGATGAAGATGAAGCTCGCTCGGCTCTCTATGGGACCTGATAGAAACAGAATCACCCTGTATATATTATATAAACTCATGTTATCTTAATTATCCACTGCATACTGCATACTGATTTTGTATTATATTACTGAACTGATTACCCTGATCTACTTTCAGCCTACTCAATTTTATTAATCAATGATTTGAATCTTATCTACTTATTACTTATTTATTTGATCTTATCTTATTTTATCTTATCTATATTGATCTTTTACAATATTTCCTTTATAATAAACCCTTAGTTTAATTAATGAAATTAACGTTTTGGTAGAGAGTTAGTGGGAAAGTGATATTTTCAAATACTCTTTCCGAAGAATGGACATTGATATGTCCAAAGCTCCGCCTATTTATGTAGATGCATAACAATATAATTCTCTATAGTTATTATATTACAAATTGCTTTTTCATATCATATACAGTTCAATAATTATTCTCTCAGTCTATATTACGTAAATTCAAATATAATTTTGCTGTATTGTAAGCTATTGTATACAAGTGTATAAGCCAGTATATATTGTAATCTACATAAATAAAGTACTCAATCAATGCAATCGATCATCACTCACACTCCATCTCTCTGCGCTCCAGTAATCAAAAACCGCTCCAAACGTCCATGAACGGACTATCTCGCATTTCGCAACTCTGATTTCCCCCTCAACCTACTGATACTGATTTGGAGTCTGAGAGAATCGAACAAGAACGTTGTTGATAGTGAGCGGCTGATCACGTGGTGAGAATAGTTTCGGCTGTAACGCCGCTATTTGGTTTCAAAAGAACTCGATGGCTTACTACTTTTATGAAATTGTTTGCAAGCAACAATGAAACCAATGAAATAGATGGGAAATGAATCAATTTGATTGAATGAAATTTTCGAATCAAGGAATGAATAAAACAAATATTTGTCAACCACTTTGTATTATAACACATAATATTTTCTACATTACTAAATTAGTTTGTGGCATTACGTGGTCAATAGTTCACTTCCATACTTCTACAGTGGAAATTGGACCTACAACGATCTATAACATCACTGTCAAACTTTGAGAACATTTATTCGCAAAGAATTTCTCCATAAAAACAAAAAAGCATGAGGAGACAGAGAAGAAGACAAACATTGAGTTCTAAATTGCGGGTAAATTCAATACGAGTAGTGTAGGCTCAACCCCTTCATGATATGGGAATGGACTTAGCTTCAGATTCAATATACACCAAATTTACACCTACACATGTGATTCACATCACTTCACTCCCACCATATTCAAACGAGCGTTCTAAATATAGAAACAGTTGATTAAATTCATTTTTTGTCAGCGATATGATCGATTGTCCATTTATAGCTATGGAGTATTTTTTCTATTTCAAATTTTATCAATTCTGATTGTCCATGATTAAACATTATATATTCATTCTTTGTTCTAGGAACTCTTATAATATAATCGAATATATTACACATAATACACTGATTGATAGATTACTGCAACTCAAAGTTAAAGCAAAGTTGGAATAACCAATAGATAAATGTAGAATCAGGTTAAAATATCACTTGAGAATAGAAAAGATGATCATAATAGTTGGATAATTTTTGTACTTGAATGATAGGAGTGGTACTGTAAAAGTGATGAAGTTCCTCAAGAAAGAGTCTTGAATATGGAAAGAGGACCCGATACATTATGCAAAACCGTCCTTCATTCGGGGAACAGAAATAGACCTAAAACCAAGGTCATTATTATGAACAGCTTGTAAGACTTAAGTAGGGTTACGAGCCGAATACAAACCACCTTTAATTTGATGGGACTCTTTCAGAAAGCGAGAGAAACTTTAAAATTCAAGAGAAAGTACTTGACAAACTTTACTTCTCTGATCAACCAACAACCACTCCACGAGATGAAATCTCACGAAAATTCTTTGGAAAATTAAGAGACCCAGAACTCATCCCCTCGTTAGTTCCACGGAGCAATTCAAAGAATCCCAACTGATAACGAGTTTGTTCCGAGCGCCAAATTATTACTTGGCTAATAAATTACTGTATTATGGAGTGAAACACTGTTTGTAATGAGTGTTGCCTAAGCGTTTCTGTGAAGGGGTCTTCGCTCTCAAACGGAGATTATGTCTTGCGAACTTCTAGGCCGATATTTCAGAATAATTAAATTTCTATCTTCAGGATTCAATATTGCTGGAAATATAAGTTGTCACTAAAAAATGCATAGTTCTTGTACTTTGTAAATTTCAAATTCCACAAACTTGATGATTTCATTATTCGAACATAGTTGATGAGCAGTCCACTTTTAGAGGTTCAGCCATACAAATTATTATTCTGAATTGATCTGTGTGAATTGGATAGTGTTGCGAGTGTGAGATTGGATAATCCTAATGATGTCTCATATTTTCCACAAAAAATCACAATCATATTTGTAACACCGTATTAGGGTGTACATATGCCCAGCTGGCGGTAATCGGTAGAGCAAATGAGATTAAAGAATTTTTACGTTCACTCCTGCTGGAATAAAAATACCACAGTGTTCTTACCAGCTCTTCAAGGAGCTTATATAAAATTCTGCTATCAATCGCTGCAAACTGCTGCCGTTTTATCAATATGCAATTACAGCTGCTCTCGATGACTTCGCAATTATAGATGCTGAAGTGATAGACAAATATAAGGATTCTAAATATTGTGCAAGACAATACGGCATCGACACCAATCCAGCTCGCTACCATCTGACAAAGGGGTCAGCAATGTGAGATAATACTGAGTGGGATCAAAGGCGACACTCTATCAGAGTCCCTTATAATCTCTATCAATTTATAGTACTGCTTCAACTTAATACTATGACCCTGTGTTTTAGTCAATTCAATTTCGATAATGATGCTAAACAATTTAAATTAATCTTGAGAACGTAATATTCCTGAAGATTTGATAATCAATGCTGTATACAGCTGATATATCCAACACATTCAGTGAAGAATGTAGTTGGTTGATAATTTTATTAATATGTCAATAATGAAAAAATGTGCTAATACCAGATTGGTCATGCATGAAGATAGGATTATAAATGATAGGTACACCATTCAACAAATAATATAATATATATTATACAGAGATTCAACGAGGGATAGTAAAACATGAAACAATAAATATAAAAACAATATGAGAATATATGCAAGAAAAATATCACAGCAGTAGCTCACTAAAAATTCTACTATGCTTACTAGCATCAAATAATAAATCTTGTATTTTTACTATCATCATATAATATATATGGGCTCAATCTGTTGACTTGCTTTCGCTTGTTAATATAGAATTTATAATTCTACTTTCCAATAATATCAAATATTTAATATTCTTAAATCTCAGGGTTTGAGTTTGGCTTTCTGTGGAGCTTAGATAAATAGTATATTTCGCACCTAGAGCAGAAAATGAGATTTTTCCGGCTCGGAATCGGTTTTCAAGTCCGAGGCCATAGGCCGAGGACTAGAAAAGATTGAGAGCCGGAAAAACATTAATTTTTGCCCGTGGTGCAAATGATATTTTTCGCCACACTACAGGTATTGCTGACAAAATAAATTAAGAATACAAAATAGAGAATACTTGTTATCGTACCTATCTCTTGATTTTAGTGGTAGAAGATTTGCAGTCAGGATTTCAGATTCTTTTAAAATTTCACTTGGAATATCATGGGCGTTGTCATCTTCAAGCATTTTTGAAAATTTGAAATGCGCTAATCAACAATAAATAATTGAATAAAACTGGTTGCAAAACGAATGCTGAATTAGTTTGATTTGAAACTCGAACTGAAATCATGGCGACTTCAGCTGATGAAGAAAGTGGACACTCGCCCGATCTAGCAGATGACTTATTAACTACGGACTTCCATGAGCGACTGGAAAGAGACCACTTTCTGGCCTAGACAGGAAAAGAAACCCTTTTCTGACGTCAGACGAGAGTCGTCTGCAAACAAGGTCTTTCAGATCTACGTAGGGACTGGAAAACAGCTGCTTTCTGTGCAGTGTGGCGAAAATAAATTATCTTTGAAACTTTGAGCTTTCTTGTAATTTCTTTTATGCAATACTGATATTAAAAATAATAATATGAACATATAGAATAAATTAAATGCTTATAGATAATAATTCTGTGGCTACTTAAATCTTTAATTCTCATTAGAGTTCTTAATAAGACTTTCCCTTATCTTTAATTAAATGCGCAAGTAATTATGAATCAAGCTTGATTTTCGAAAATAACCTTCGACGAGCTAGCTTTATTATATTCATAGATTCGTAGCACTGAGGGCCCTCTAAAAAATTTCACAACTCACGTGCGAAGGTTCTTCCCAAACTTGAAGACATGGCATGGATTCCGCCTCGTGTGTCCTGTGCCTTCATAGTCTGGTAGGCTGATGTCATCTTCTCCAGTGGGGAAATAGTTGATTTAATAACTCTTGTCATATAGCGACTTCACTGAGTTATACGAAATTTTTATTAATAATACAATTCAAAATTTAAACTTTTGCATAAACTATCTTAATAAGGGTTCATTCTGTGGATCTCAATTTTTCCTGGTGACTCTGGTGACCCCTGGCAAGCCAGTGAGAGATCTACCTTTCGTCTTCTCCGACGATACTCTTCCTTTTTCCAAATTTACAGAATAGAATAGAATAGAAAAATGCTTTTATTCTCCATTACACACTATAAATACAAAATAATTAACGACACATTTACGGCTTGATCACACGATCGCCAGCCGGAAAGTCGGAAAAAAATGTGATTGTGGAAAATACATGAATATGATTCAAGTGTATAGTAAAGAACAAAAGAATATACGAAATAATGATGAACCAAAATAATAACACAGTGAGCAATATAATGTATAGTGTGATGATCTAGTCAGTAACGTAAGTAAAATATACAATGAGGAAAATTGAATTTTCAAACTGAAACAAGCTCAAAAATAAAACAAAAAACATTTAAGGCTTGAACTAAAATAAACAGAATGTTAACGAAAGCAGAAAATAATAATGTGTTGAGTGCCTCGACAAAGTAGCCAATGATAGCTCTACCAATTAAATTCTTGGGTGAGAACATGTCTGTAATTCCAGGCTTCTCTACACCTCTACAGTAAGAGGCTAGTTTTTTCCAATCTTTGCCGTTCATGTACATAATAAATTCTTCCCTTGATTGTTCAACAACACCAAACCATTTCTTCCTCTATTTCTTCAAACAAGGGCATCAAGCAATGAAATGGAATACATCCTCAATCTCTTTCACATTGCATATCGAGCAAATATAGTTCCCATTAGCTACTCATGGTTTATAATTCAAATGAATTAGCTCACCCCTTGTCTTAAAAATCCACAACATAACCCACTTATCGTTGTCCTTTCCAATGTATATTTTGTCACTCAGCTCAAAGTCGAGAGTCTTGTACAATGCATGAAACTGTCCGCTCGTGCTTCACCTATAAACTTATTTCTGTGAAACTTTTGCAAAACAGACAATATATTTTTGAAAGACTCTCTCCAAGTTGCACATTTTCCAATGAAAGACTCATATTAAAGTTCACTTTTTCACAAACGACTTTCCACTCCTTGAACCAAAAGCATTTTTTTTATTATTTGCTGAGCTAAAAGTTTTGGTAGTCTTTCATCTTCCATTTTCATGATTTTTGAAATATAATTAAAATGCAATTAAATGCATTAAGTATTCAAAGAGAGGAGTTAGTTTTGTTTCGATAAAGAGCATATAATTGGGCGTATTTATGGGTAGAGCAAATACTTTTTTGATGAAGAAACGCTGCAGTTATGGTATGGAGAACTTGAAACTACTTGGTACTCTGCCCAATGTGAAAATCATATTGAATAACTCAAGTAATTTAACTAACATGACGTCTGGAGCATTTTTATAATATTCGAACGGTATTTGATCTTCGCCTGGAGCTTCATTATATTTAACTGATCTCAATACATATTTCAGCTCTTCCATATTAAAATGTGAGTTTAAGTGATTATTTAAGATGCTGAGTAATCTGCACGTGGTAACGCAAATAATTTCATTTACATCTAATTTGAATATTTGCTATGATTGGTGGATTTCACCAAATCCTTATGACGTAATTTGGCTCTAGTAAATAGTTCACAATACGAAGACATAATATTCTATAATAAACAAATATTTTTCACATTCGAATCAGGCCCAATGCAAATCACACTTATATATAAATTTTACAATGATAACATATTTTTATAAATTTAAAAAAGACCACGTGGTGGCTCTTTGAAATATATACTTTTAGCACCTACCAAATACTAGACTCTGATTGGTACATCACTATTTCTTGTACAAAAGGTACTTTTCCCTTGATCTTAAAATCTTCCTTCGATTGTTTGAAATCTACTGAAATAGTAGAAATATATTTATTCAATTAAGTAGGGAGTAATTTTGAAATGCCAAACACTGTTATCCACACTATATGTTACTGGGCATCATAAATGGTTATAGATTTCTCATTCATTGAATGTTTATGTTGGACTCTTGAGAAAGTGGATGATGGAAAAAAGTGATTGAAATGGACTTGATAATATTATTGATTTATGAACATATTTATAACAGTATGATTTTTATCAATTGTACAAGAATATAGGACCCACTATGATAAAGAGATGATATAATCACAACGATGGATCTAGTAGAATATTCAATGAATGCAAACGAAAAAACTATTATGAAAAAAAAAGGTGAAATGAGCCATTTTTATGAACGTTTGAATGAGTGTTGATGAGTTTTAATATCGTTCTAAACTGCGTGAGAGTACAGAGAGTACGTAGAATAAATGTCTCGACTCGTCCAAACTACAATGAAAATTTGAAATGAGAGATACAAACCGATTCATCTGTGTTTATTTTAATTTACTGCTTCACCAAACATTGATACAGGAATCATAATCAAACCTCATTTTTCTTGTGTAAACAACCACATAGAGTAGTGAAAACATAATTTAACGTAGGCAGGATATTTGAACAAAAGAGAAACCGATGGTAAAGCAGAGGGCGAGACGGAATGGACAAGGATACAGTGAGTAGAACAAACGAGAGCTGACAAAAGGTAGTTTTGATTTGGGGAAACGGAACGTGATTGTAGAGTTTACTCTGTATTGTGGAGGTGGGGTGTATTAGGGGAGTTGTTGTCGTCTCACAGCCGGCGTCTCGGCGTCAGGCGTTGTTTTCGTGAAGCTTTCAGCGGGAAATTGGGTTTAAAACAGAATTATTCAAGCCACCCTCAATCCTTCAACAACGACATTCAATGTTTGTCCGTGCAATGCCACTGCAAATGGCTGTGGAGAGAGGAAAACGGTGGGAAAGAGAAGACAGTGAATATGATGTGGGGGGAGGGGAAAAGGTACATGTCACGCGTATCAAGCAACAAATGATTATCCGCTTCAGGGGTGGAAAAGTGTTGACACAAAGACCAATGACAACGTTTGATGTTTTAAGGAATTTGTTTTGTAAGGTTGAACCTCCCCATCCCTTGCCACTTCCATTTTTGGAAAAAAGTGGCCTAGGGCCATTGTCAACGCGATTAGGGTTATCGGTATGGAAAATGAAATGCGATGTTACCCCTTTTCAGGGCCCCATTGAAATGTGAATAAGTTGTTTTTTTAATAATTCGAATTGTTCACCATACCGTGATAGAACACAGTGGGTGGAGCTACCGGAAAGGGATTCAGCCATACAAAGTATTACTTTGAATTGGTCGGTGTGAATAGGACGGTGTTTTGAGTTTGAGATTGAATAATTCTAATGATGACTCATATTTTTCACAGTGCATCACCGTGACATATTTTTAATAAAACTACAAAAAATTATATTGGAATAACTAGATGCCAGTTTTTATCAGTAAACCATACAGTTCAATAGAATATATAATACATAAAATATCATATATATATATTGTTTCTTTCTGAATGAATCACGTAAATCACAAGAGTTGGAAAATTATAATAACAACTATAGCATGATTTAATCATTGTAATTCCCTGATGAAATCCAACAACATTTGAACATAGTTCTATCTACAGTAACTATATAACCTGATTATAGAGTTATTATAGTTATACCGTACCAAAGAAGGATATTACCATAGAGAAATCATAAGCTATGCCACAGCTCATAGCTTATGCTATTTTTTCTCTATGATATTAGTGACATAAAATATTCCAAATTCATCATCCAGTACATCATCTTTTGAATAACTTGCTGTTTGAATATGTTTGAATAACTTGCTGCACTATTACCAATATTATTTCTATCCCTGATGAAAGGGTTCCTTTCTTGTAACAATTCACATAAAAATTGAGAAAAACCAAAATCTTATCAATTTTAATACGGCAATTCAACTAGATTATTCTAATTATATGATTCTAAATTTAAAACAAATTATCATCTTTTACTATTTCATCAGAATAACGGAAATAGTACTTTTTGAAGATTTATTTTTAACAATACAATCTTATACGACAGTGGTAAAACTCTTTACATTTTCATAAAAATTTTCCTCCAATAACAATGAAGCAATTCCAATGCTTTGTAGCAGTGAAGCCGAGTTGAGGGTTTGAAGCAGACATTGGAAACCCGACTGACAGCGACCTCAAAGCAAGCAAAAAATGAATTTCCCATTGTAGGCAACATAATATTGACCTGCTATCAGTGCCTGGGTAGCGAACCAAATAACATTGATAGAGAGAAAGAAAGAGGAAAATACAGTCGATCGAAGAGAAAAAGAGGGAAAACCGATCACAGATGCGCAACAGACCGGTATTTTTTTATTTTTGTGTTATCAATGACGACGGTGGCAGGAGCGTGGAAATAATTTGTCTTTGTTTGTCGAGCTTAATTGTGTACTATGGTACATTGTTCATTGTTTCTCATTGTTTCGTAGGCACCCAAGCGGAAGCTGTGAACCGAAAAATAAAACAACCAGATTCATCGGAAATTTGGAAAAAATTTTGCAGCTGAATACTTTTTCGAGAGTGAGAGGGTTTGTTGTTGAGCGGTTCGTGTGGAAAGGTATCATGCAAACGTGAATGTGACTAATTGTGGATCTCTGTTCATCAATTAAGGAAGTAATATTTTATTGATAACCTTTTTGATAAAAATGTTGGAAATGTTATTGTTGTAGAATAGATCAGAGATCATTTGGAAAGGTATCAGGCAAACTTGGTTTGAGAAACAGTGGAAGCTTAAATAATTTTTGTACAATGGCAATATAATGTATCAATTTTAGATTTGTTGATTTGATGAAAATACAGCATTCGTTGACAATTTATGTGATGAATAAATTCTAGTTTTCATAGCTAATAGCAGAGAGAAGTCAGTACTGATTAAAGTCATAGTGGTTGTAGCACTCTGAATGTAGTGCTCTAAAATGAATGTCGCGGTAAGTTGGATTACGCGCACGCGCACACCCCGGTTGCATTCAGTGGCGTATCCATGATGTATACACCCCCCCCCTCCCCAACCGAAATGTACTATGAATTTTCTGTGGCTGGATCAGCCACAAAAATTAGCATCTAATACCATATTCTTGTTATATTGTACTATGAAAGTGAAATATATAAGGATGAGTGAATAGCACTGCAATAGCAATGATAATAGTAATGATCCATTTTCTTATAGACAGTGACGAGTGGTCCAGTGCGTAGGGACTAGATAGCAGGGGATGGAGAAACTACAGGTAGCAATACAAAGTTAGATCACTTTTTACCATCTATTATTATAAAAAATTCAAGATAGCTTATAGGATTGCTCCAGTTGCTTCTGTTTATTCAGTTTCAAGCATATCCTTAAACAAAGCTCCAGCAGCTTATTCTGAAGAGTACCCCCGAAAATTTCACAGTTATGATGAACGGCCGTAGTTTCTACCCTGGACAGGAAAGACACATCCCTCTTATATTTGAAAAAAATGTTTCATCCCCTCCACAAAAAAAAACAATGTAAGTTTGAATACTCAATTGAAAATCGAGTGAATTTGAAATAGTATATTTCGCACCTAGGGCCGAGAATGAGACTTTTCCGGCTAGAAATCGGTTTTCAAGTCCGAGGCCGTAGGCCGAGGACTAGAAAAGACTGAGAGCCGGAAAAACATTTTTGCCGTGGTGCGAACGCTATTTTTCGCCACACAGAAAAATATACAATATATATATATATATGAGAATAATTGTTCATTAAGCACTTCCGAAAGCAAAAGTGGAAGGTGATAGCTCTAGCAAATCTGAGGTAATCTGAATATCAGGAAATTGTCCAAGTATTTTCATTTTTTATTCTGATTTGTCTAAATAACCTAAAAGATTAAGTTCAATTATGTGGGAGGTTGAGTTATACTTTTTATTCTTTCATATGACAATAAGATGATATTATTATAAATGTTTTAATTATTGAATAATAAACACAAATAATGAAAAGTTTTTTGATCAGCTGTTTTAGCACACTTGAAATTTGGCCAATCTGAATGTCAACGTCAACAATGCTTGTTGTCATCGACTTGGAAGTTTAGGTTAGAAGTTCTATCCTACTCTGAAAATCAAATTTGGATAGTTTATAATATATATCTTATCTTATTTCATCCAAATAAAATGATAGTATATTATTGCAGAATACTTTATTCAATTCTAGAAGCATAAACTGATTCCGTTTCATAAATTATTTGTAAAAACGTTCAGCACCATGGATATTGCCCAGTAGTTCCAAAATTATTCACCATGTTTCGTGATAAACGAAGTACTATGAGGTTTGAGGTTAGATTCTATTATACTCTGAGAATTGAATTTGAATAGTTTATAATATCTTATTTGTATTTCATTCATCCAAATAAAATGATAGTATCTTTTGCAAAATACTTTATTCAATTCTAGAAGCATAAACTGATTCCGGTCAGAAAACAATCATTTTCGGCCTTTATATGACACACGTAAACCAGCTCATTACATCCAAGTGGGCGAAAAATAATGTTAATCAAGTTGAAACTAAGCCTATAAAGTTAGGTGGAATAGTGCTTTATTGAAGCCAAAATTTAAGCAGTCTAGCTTGTTATCAAAGAAATAATGAGTAGGCCTTCTACAAAATCACTATTCTTTTAAACAATTGAATGACAATAATAAAATTCTACTCTTTTAGATTCTATTTGTTATTTTTAATCAAAACCAATAGGTTGAAATTTTGATGAAATTTTCATGGGAAAATCGAAATAATAAGTGGCCTACTGATCACCAAAAAAACTAAAATGGAATGTTTGTTTTCAGGTCAAAATTGCGTAAAATCGCACCAAATTGAAGGTATATTTACAAAATTTCCGGTGGTGGGGGGGCCGACCCCCTTTGGTGGGGGTATTCCATACCCCCACACTCCCCCGTGTCACCCTCAAAGTTTAAGTGCTTTCTACTCCAATATTATGATCTCCCACCGAATTTTTTTTTCGGGCTACGCCACTGGTTGCATATCTCGATCTTCCCTCATCTCTGCTAATAGTCTGGTGGAATTTGGTTTTTGTAACAAGCCTTGAGCAAAGAAGTAGGAATTCATACACAAGAAAGTGCAAACAGAACGATTGGGTCGCGGCTCGCGGTGTGAATTTTGGTTTCATTCGATGCCACCAATCAGCTGATAGAAAAATTTTAATGTCATCGAGATATTGTGAGAGAAATTGTGACATGACGTGTACAAAAATCAAGACTTGTCCGTACTGGTCACTCCTAAGTTTTTAAATTGTGTTTGAGTTACATGAAGGTTGATCGCAAGCTCGACCTACACTAAAGGCTACACATCGTCCTGGTCATCCTGTTTGTACCCTTCAGGGTTCTTACTCTATAATTAGAAGCGTCGCGAATAGTTCAGAACTATAAAAAATTCAATTGATTGAACATAAGAAGAGCTGTTTTCATCCAGGAGACCGAATATTCTTGATTCAATCATTTTCTTCTTCCTTTATTTTCTCTACTTCCTTTTGTTGTTGTTCTTCTTCTCCTCCTGATCATCCTTTTTCTTCTTCTTCTTTTTCTCCTTTCCCTTCTTCACCTTTTTCTCTTAGGACAAGATTTAATGTGTCCCCATTATTTGTGATATTTATGATGAATTTAGCTCACGAGTTCTAGTGTATGTAGGTGTGTGTGTGTGTGTAATTGGATTCATAATGTAAAAAGAGAAGAATGAATGAGTTAACGAATTGATGACTGAATGAATGAATGTGAGAGCGTGAGTGCTCATCCAGAACAACAAAAACTTGTTGTGTCTGCCACCCAATAAGTAATGAAAATGTAGCTGCTACTCCAAGCTTTCTGATGCTCTTCTAGAGAGAATCCTCTCTGAAAGAGTGCGTTCTCTGCTCTCTCTCAGAGAGAATACATGACTGGCGATGAAGGCAGGCATGAACGAACACAGTAGCCGAGCGGCAAAAATCTAATATCGGAAGAAAAGTACATGATAAGATTTTAATAGGGATGCTACCACGAACGTCGGCAAAGGACGAAAGAGATGAAGGGTGGTGACGGGATGAGTACGAGAAGGAGGAGAGGGGTGAGTAGTGAGAAAGGATGCAGGAAGAAATGGAGGTGGATGATGAAGAGATTGGAGAGGAGAAGGTGGAAGATGAGGTGGTGGAAGAGGAAGAGGTGGAAGATGATGAGGTAGAAGAGAAGGTGGAAGAGGAGATGATGGGAGAGGATGAGCTGAAAAAAGGAGAAGGTGCAAGAGGATGAGGTGGAAGAGGAGAAGGTGGAAAAGGAAGAGAAAGAGGTAGCGAGCATGAATTATTCGCCGCATAAATAACGGAATGCCAACAGACACACAGAGAGCGAGAAGGAGCGATGGACATTGTTGTAGGAGAGAGTAAGAAAGTACGAGTGAAATAATTACATGCCGAAGTTTGCAAGTAGCAGAACTCATATCTCTTGGGAGAAAAGTGAGATGGAATTATTAGCCGCGACGCTTCGTAGACGCCTCGCGCGGCGCGCGTCGATATAAAATTTATCTTGCGCGAAAAGTTTTCGGCGTCGCGTCTCAGTCGCGTCGTATATTCCCAGTCGCATCCGATTCTCAAAACTACTCTGCATGATTATTCTTTGATAATGCACCAGCTTGCGACTACTCTCCACTCAAACTCTCACACTTTCTCACTTTCTCTCTCTCGTATTCTAACTATCTCGCTCACTCGATTTGGACTATCTTCCTTCATTTGTTGGAGTTGAATTGAATCGTCGCCGCGTATTGTTTGAGGGAACGGAACTGAAACTGATATTTTAAATTTGTCATGAGAGACTATTATGATTGTCTCCGGTTATCTATCGTTCAGGCACCCGTATCTGACGCTGTTTTAATGCTTCTAATATTATAGAACTGCGTTAAATCAAAGATTATATAAACAAGATAATAAAGTTGGAGTAGTAGGAGATGACAGGAGACAGGAAGAGGAGAAGAATAAGAGAAAGAAGAAGAAAAAGAGAAAGAAGAAGAAGAAAAGAAGAGAAAGAGAAGATTTACCTTCAATTATACTAGCTTAGAATAAGCATATTCTAGATTTTAGGCTAGTCGCATATTAGATTTCAGGCTAGTCGACGCGACATGTCATGACGTGAAGACGTGACTTGAGACTGCTGGGCGAATTAATATATCATAATATTGAATACACATGGCTATTTTGATGTTGACATTGAGACAATGGTAGCACGTGTGCATATTATAATTCAATTATTATTTATGATATCAACACAACTACCAGACTGACTCGGGTCACGTCATGTCACGTCCCGTCGTGTCTTAATTATATGCGATTAGCCTTATGTGGTTGCGTTCTTAATTCTATGTGGTTAAATTTTTAGGTTCAATATGTGGTTGTGCTCTCAAGTTCTACATGAGAAAATATTGAATCTGCATCTTGAATGTAGATTGATACTATATTGATTGTGTTGCATAATTTTTTAGAAGAATGAATCCAAATAAATAGATTTATTGTAAAACCTCAATACTGCTATTGAACTTAATTCTGCTGATAAGGACAATATATAGAAATAAGTAATTATTTTTGGAAAATAAAAATATCAGGACAGTAGGTGGGGAATACATACGTTTTTAAAATTAAGTGGAATACAATTAAACTTTCACCCATCAACAAATCCTGAGAAACAGAAGTTATGAGTTTCTACAAAAAAAGAGCAGACCAAGATGAAAAATACCATGAATTTCTGCCAACCTTGGCGGTCGATTTACAAGAATGCAATCAAAGCCAAATCACAAGATCAAAACTTCAGTAATTTCCTCTGTGTTCAAGCATTCAAAGAATTTCAGCTGTCGAGTTTAATTCGTGGAAGTCTATTAAAATTTAATTAGGATTGGAATTCTGTTCTTTGTGAAGAGTTGTTCTCAGAAACAGATTGAGCGGTTCATTGTTGTGCATTACCGGAGACCTTCGTAATCAGACGACATTTTCAAGTTTCTTACCTTTGATCAAAGTCAAAGAACTCAGGGAAAACCGTTGTATGTTGAACAATGTGCTCATTTTCTGATGACAAGTTTAGGTTGTTCACCAATTAAATTCTCCACAACACAACTACGAAAGAACAACGATTTCCACCAGTAGTAAGGATAAAGGTGATTTGTTTTGTTTTTCAAAGAGGACTCACGAACAAGCAGCAGAATTTTAATGATGAGCGCAAAGGAAAATCACAAGCAGATTTTTCCTCGGATTTTCAATTTTTCCGATAATACTGCCAGTTTCCTGGGGGATGTTGTTCCATTTCCTTTCACTTGTGATACTACAACATGGGTAATTGATATTAAAAATATGGGTTCATGAATATAATTATCAACATGACTAAATTTATTCATCCATTTCATTTATTAACAATTATTAAAAATCATCATATTATACAATAATATCATTGGGGAGATAGAACAGGCAAAGTTCGAAACTTTATTCCTTTCAAATTTCGATGAATAAAAATTTCGAAAAAAGTTTCACTTGTACCGTAATATAGAATGCTACTGTTGTATCCTACCAGAGCCTTGAAAATTAAAATTCATGATGTGAAGTTTCTTGTTCCTGAGTGATGAAACCTTGAAGTGTAATTTTAAATAGGTACATAACCTCCATTTGGATTTTTCGTTAAAATTATCAAGGAAAGATGTTTTGGACTTCTCTATGCCAGTTTCTCGTTCTCTATTGTACCAATCAGATAAATAAATCATTGAATGAATAATTATTATTAATGAATGAATGAATGAATAGCTCATCAAAATAGCTTTATAGTCTGACACTATTCAGAGTTTCGATGGAAAACGAATCCACTTTTTCACCAGGAACATTTTGTTAGTTGTAATCGAAAGCCGAAAGCATAACCTTCGAAAATACGCAACCCCAACTAAATCAACAAACAGATGCTGTCTGCAACCCAATATTTTGACGTTAATTTGGACAGAAATCAAAGTCATACAGCACCGACCACCTCTCATAATTGCATTCCTTTGTAACTACTTCTCTCTCACTCTATCTCCCGCCATTTTTCTCGGTTTTGATGATGGGTCCACATTGTCGAGTGGCGAGTCAACCCACCTAACAATTATCATTAACTCCCCTCCTCTCTTCGATCTTCCTCCTCCTACTCACTCCCAAGTCCCCCTATCGACCTCTCTCCCTTCCATTGGTATGAGGGATGTGATAAGAGGAAAGTGAGAGAAAGAGGAACTCTCTTGTCATCCATCGTCCTCTTGATCACTCCCCTTCCTCCTCCTATCAGTTCCTCTTTCTCTGAATTTTCTATTATCACATCTCTCCCTTCCACTCACACCTCCTCCTATCACTGTTATAATTAAGTTGACTTTCTAAAGATTCTCCTTTTCTACATAAGTTTTGTTGTATTGTTTTCATCCATCTTCTTGCTGCTCTACTCTTTTATTCTCTACTCTCTACTCTTCTTGCTGTCAACTCGTTCTTTCTTTCTGCTAGTAGTATTCATTCTCCCACCACATCTCTCACTATTTACTTTAACTTTTATCAGGATTATCCTTTTTTGTATTGCTAATCAATATCTCCTCAACTCTTACCTCTTGATGCTTCAACGTGTATCCACTTCAAAAGTGTTTTTTATTTGAAATTTGAATTAATAGTGGGAAATTAAATGCTGGATCCACGACACAGTAAAGACTTCTATTTCTAATAAATATCAAGGAATACTGGAATCCTGTTGAGTAGCACGATTCTATCCTCTATTCCCATTGATCTCATTCCCTATAAGTAACCAAATTCCTCTTAACCAACCTCATCCTATCAATTCTTCTTCCTCCAATAAACCTCCTCACCCTCATTCTCTAATTCACTCACTTTTCTCTATTAAATCGGTTCCCTTACTATTAACCTTCTCCCTTTTATTGAATCCTCCAATCTGCTTCTTCCTCATCAACCTGCACTGACCATTACAATTCCTATATACTACCCAACTCACTATACCATCTTCCATATTCTCCTCTACCCAACTCACCATCCACCACTTTCCTATTTACCTCCTTTTCCCTTCTTTCTCACTCTCACTCACTTCATCTCTTTCTCTCACACTCTCACACCTTCTTTCTCACACTATCTGAACTCTCATATTCAACCCATTGTCCCTTCTCTCTCACTCTCACTCTCTATCACTCCTCCTCTCTCAATCTTTCTCCCTTCCTGTTACTATTTCTCCTCCTCCTTCTCTCTTACTATCCACCGCAAACCATTGACGAACTACAAACAATAGCCTGACATTATGACATGTCCCCACGGAGAAGAGAGAGTCTGTGGGAGAGAGAGAGTGTGTGTGAGGATGTGTGAGAGAGAGTGTGTAAGAGATAAACAGAGAGAGAGATAGAGAGAGAGAGTTTAGATTGGATTCGAGAGAGAGAGAGTGTGAAAGGGTGGAAAGAGGGGTGTGAGTGAGTGAGTGAGGAAAAGATGGAGAGAAAGAAGAGAAAGAGAGGGTTAGAGAGAGAGATAGTCATCCGCAGTGACTGAACAGTGGCTGTCACAGGGGAAGCAGCCTGTGTATTATGTAGCTCCATATTTAGCTGCTGTTCTGAGGACACCGGCATTGGTTAATTAGAGCCTCCAACTGCTGGTGTGTGTTTGAATAGCAGTTCAACTCACTATCTCACTCTCTTTCACTCACTCTTTCTCTCTCAATGCCACTTACTCTCACTTACTATCACTCGATATCATTTGTACAGTAATTTATGAACAGGATTCTATGGTTGAATTAGTGGAGCTCAGGGTCCGCTAGTTGTCGAATATTTTCGGTGTGACTAAAGTGTAAGTAAAACCTTGATCTCAAGTCAAGAGTTCCTTGATCTTCAGTTCTGGAGAAAAGTTCCATGAAAAACCACTATTGTAAAACCACTGCAATATATTTGAAGAAAGAAATCTTATACCAAATACTGAAAATTTGTATTTCATTTATTTGAATTCATTATATCGACTATTCTCCCAGAAATAGTTTGCCAGCTCTTGTACGAATATCTTATTCCCTCTCTAGAACTTTTGGAATATGTATAAGTACCACTTTCAATGTTTCATCATAGAAAATGAATTCTAAAGGACATTTCTCTAGATAAGATGGATAGTGGAATACGTATTAGGATGAATTAACTAATCCATACTTTTCTCCAAGTATACTCTAAGAATATTTCAAAGTGAACACTTTCTTCAAGTATAATTCTCTCTATGATATTATAAACGTGAATATGAAAAATAATTATATAAATATTAATGAAAATATTCATACTTTAAATAAACTTTCTTCTCATACTAGATAGATACGAAAAACCATTTAAAACAGACTGATAAATCAATAACTGAATTTAGATGTATATGTACAAATGTAAGATCTTTCAGGAAACATTGGGATACATCGAACATTGAATTAAATAAATTAATTGATGAGATAGATTGAATTATACTGAGTGAGATTAATCTAAGGAGTGAGGAAACTGAATTGTATGGGATCTCTGGATTTCCTAGTATTTTCAGATGTAGACCGGATGGTCGAGGAGGTGGGGGATTAGCAATCTTCTATAGGGAGAATTTGAAAATAGAAGAAATCACATGTAATTTTGAATCTGCTGTATTGATATGTTTGAAAGTCAGTGATGGTGATAAATCAATAATCGTAGCAGCATTCTATAGACCTCCAAATCAAAATGTTAATTCTTTTAATGATGAATTGGAAAGTTTCTTATCTCTGGAGAGGATAACAAATAAAAAAAATATTATCATGATGGGAGATATTAATATGTGTTACTTGAATGATAGATATGGTGAAGATAATTATATCAGTGTTTTGTATTCATATGGTCTTTATAACAGTATTCAAAAGCCTACTAGAGAGGAGATATATATGATAATGTATTAGTGTCATCATGTTTAAGATGACGTAAATGTTAAAGTGAATGATGAAAGCTCTTATACTTCTTTCATTGTTGAGAACAAAATCTCCGATCCATTATTGAACAGGGGTAAAGATCAGTATGAAAAAATCCTCAGATAGACAAATAGATAATGATTTTAAGAGTGTTATCAATACAAAAAAGTTAATGCATTAATTAGAAAGGAAAACTTGTGGCCTATCCTAGATCTTAGAGACCCATCAGATATCTACAACAAAATTGTTAAGAGATTTGAATTATTCATTTACGATAATAGTATACAATAAGGATAAAAGTGAACAATAAACAAGATAGGAATCCCTGGATTAATAATACTATCAAGCAACTAATAGATACAAAAAATCGCACATGGCAAAGGCTTAAAAAGGACAAACATAATTTAGAACTAAGAAACCAACTCAAGGCAATTAGAAATTACCCGGCAAATGAAATTCGTTTGGAGAAGAGAATTTATTACCATAGATTATTTTCCGATAATTTTAATAATACTTAAAAGACTTGGGAAACTATTAATCAATCAATAAAAAACGTAGACCAACCATAATGGAATCAGTCGAAAATAATTCCAAAGTAACTGAAGAAAATCATATGCATGACTTAACCGAGAAATTTAAGGAAAAATTCAAATTTACAATTGAAGAGGTTAATGGTGGGATGAATTGGCAACACTATGACATATCTCAGCATTTAAGAGAGGGAAATCATTCAATAGGCAATAAATTAAGCATGAACTTCAAGAACATGAATTTGCATTCTCTGTATTTGGCTATCAATAAACTGAATGGTGAGTCATCCTCAGGACCGGATAGGATTATACCACAAGATGTAATAAGCAATATATTATACCTGAGACTAATATTGATTCATTCGATTAACACAATAATTGTTGAAACTGGTAATATACCACAACCAATGAAAGTGACTTATCTTAGACCAATCTTTAAAAAATGATAAAACAAAAACCTGGGGTGTTACAGACCAGTAGGATCAATATCAGTTGCTATGAAAATTACGGAAAACTTCAAAGGAATGCAATTCCAGTATCTATCCAGATATAGTATAATAAACAAGACTCAACATGGCTTCCCCGGAAAATCAACTATTGATTTATTGGAAACCATGACAGGTGACATCTCTGAATGATAATATGTTTGTAATAGCAGTGGCAACTGATTTGAATATGGCATTTGACCTTGTGAATTATCAAATCATGCTTCGCAAATCAAGTGAAATAGGTATTGGAGGTAAATTTCGAAGATTATAAGAGAATTATTTCATGCATAGAACTTTGCATGCATAGGTAGTAGAATTAGTAGGTAGTAAAATTAAAATTAACTTTCTATAGGTAGTTAAATTAGTAGCAGCTATGAGCAGACATGTGGATTAGCTCAAGGCAGTATCTTGGCACCTACCCTATTCAACATGTATGTGAATGATTTTGCTAGTTTAAATTTTAAAAGAAAAGTTCTGCAATATGCCGATGACAATATATTCTATGTGATATACAAAGACTTGGAAACTGGTTTGAGACTCATACAACAGGATCTTGATTTGGCAACTAAGAATTTCTTTAATTACACTATAAAAATTAATGCACAAAAGACAAAAGCGATAGTATTTAAGAATCAAAGAGTTAATGTTGATGAAAGAGAATTTGTTGAATTGATTTGCCATGAATGATTGTAATTGTCAAAAACTTGATTAAAGTAAAAGTATGAAAACACCTAGGAATAACTTTCGATTCTGATATGAGATTCAAATCACACAACGATCCAAACATAATGTGAGCAGCACTTCATAAGTGTTCTAGAATAAGTAGCTATTTTCCTGTTTGGCACTAGAAGAGTTATTTACTATTCAATGATACAAAGTACTCTGTACTATATGGTATCTAATATACAGTTTAGTCCGAAATATATAAAACAGCCACTACAGAATATTGTAAAAAGGATAATAAGAACTCTTTTTGATGGATTTTTTATTGTATTGATCGCCAGCTATTGGGAATTATGTACATGGGGGCCCTAGCCATTTATAATGATTCGACACGGAATTATTTCAAGAACCAATTTAGAGAAATAAACTATGGATTGAGAAACAGAATGTATAGACCCCACAGATTTAACAATAATTATGGTAAATGATCTCCATAGTGCAGAATTCCATATCTTCTCAACTTATTGCCTCTGGAATTGTGAAATTTACCAATAAAATGTGAAGTTGAAATAAAATTGAAATATTTTCATTACAATAATTTATTGATGATTGAGACATATGACATATGGTTGGCTTTACAGTAAAAATGCAAGCTCACAATAGTTTCGTCAGACTAGCGATTATTTAATAGTTATATAGGAAGGTTTCACATTATATTATTAGTTATTATTTATGAATTTTCTAATTTACTTTGTTAATAACATTCATTCAATATTATTATATATCTATATTTGTTTATTATGTAAGTTATTGCAACCTAGTAAATGGGAATTGTATTTTTTATTATCCCTCAAGTAGCTTAAAGCTAGAGGGATTAAAATATATATGAATTTTGTATATAATGAGATGTGTATTGGAATTGAAAATGAATGAATGAAATAGATAAATAAACGTAAATATGTGAATTAATATGTTTAATCCTGGAAAACTCTAATGAGGGAGATGAAGAAACGATTACAATCATCTATTGTGGACTCACACTCGTGATATTTCCTACTTGCTCAATCATAATCAATCAACAAAGATAATTATTTTGAATGATAACGTCAGTTATCGTCTTATACAACCGCAGTTCATTTTTTCAACTCTCGTAGCTTGAAAATTTTCAAAGTATGTCCACCTTTGAAGTATGAACATCTTGTCTTATGTCACTACCAATTATTGTTTCAGACATAATCAATCTGTTTTTCACCAGTTTTATCTCAGTGTCTCACAGCATATTCAGCATTCCCAGCTACCAGACCGCTCTTACAAGCAATCAGAGTACTTTTTTGAGAGGAAGAAACCAACTGCATTAAAGCAATTAGAGTACTTTTTCCGAAGGTCCAAACTAACTATTCGTTGCGATAACCAAAAGTCCTCGAATACCATTCAACCAAATGTCAAATACCTTTCCTTTCTCGTGTGGTGCACTGTGAGGAGTGATGAAAAGGAGGAATGAATATGAAGAAGAAGAAGAAGAAGAAGAAGAAGAAGAAGAAGAAGAAGAAGGAGAAGGAGAAAAAGAAGAAGACAGGAGAAGAGGGAGAAGAAGGAGAAGAAGATGAAGAATAAGAAGAAGAAGAAGAAAAAGAAAAAGAAGAAGAAGAAGAAAAAGAAGAACAAGAAGAAGAGGAAGAAGAAGAAGAAGAAGAAGAAGAAGAGAAGAAGAAGAAGAAGAAGAAGAAGAAGAAGAAGAAAAGATAAAGAAGAAGAATAAGAAGGAAAAGAAGAAGAAGAAGAAGAAGAAGAAGAAGAAGAAGAAGGAGACGGGAGAAGAGGGAGAAGAAGAAGAAGACGAAGAAGAATAAGAAGAAGAAGTGAAGGAATGGTATGCATGCACACTGAGTTGAATAGAGCGCGCACATACCTATGGGTTCTTAATATCGCTGACCACAGCTGAAGGAAGTTGCTTGGAAAACAGATCACGTACCAATGCCATTCGTCATAAGACCTCTCCGCCCCTGACCCTCCCTGACACCCCCCTGACATTTCTGATCCAACCCTCAAAAATAAATAGAGAGCGCAAAGAATGTTCGGTAAATGATGAGCTGCTGCAGAATGCAGCCAAAATATAAAGGAAAATAGAAAAAGAGAAAAGAGATGGACAGGAATTTTGTCTGATATGAGCTTGTCAGTAGTCAGAAGTCAGAAGCAATCAATACTTGAGATCTCCGACAACTGGACAGCTGCCAATGAACTTATCGTGCATTCTGTTTCAACGAAATGAGAGTTACCCTGTTTTTCACCTGATCGATTTCCTACATTGTATGCTGAATTCAGTTTTTTATCCCTTCCAAGTTCTTCATTACTCTTGTAATCTTCTAGTCTAATGAACGATCATCCTGTGATCGCCAAGGTACGTTAACTTCTTGAGACTTGTCTATTGAAAGAGACAAATCGGAAACAAGAATGTATGGAATGAATCTACTTGATAAATTTTCTATAAGGGATTCGATATAATATATAAATCCTAAATTTGTTGAGTTTTGATTCAGGCTGTAGTCACAATATAAGATGAGGACTCAATCGTGCAAAATTCATTATTTAAGAAATTGAATTCATATAATTCTTGATTCAGTATTCTCATCTGCCTGTTAAATCCTTTATTCGTTGCTTTTAGATTCAGGTTTCGGTTACATAACCCCTTCATTTGTCGAGTTTTAGATTCAGGCTCTAGTCACAATCTTCTTCTATTCATATTATGTTCCATAGTATATGCCATAAATCATTCAACCTCCGGGAACAGGCTTAACCATAAATATACAACAGATTTGAGTTCATGAATGCTTGGAATTCTATTGGGTCTTCATTTATTATCATTCTATACTCAAGATTTCACACAACTGACTTTGGACAACATTAACTTTTTATAGAAATTTATGGAGAGAAATGATCAAAAACAGGGTCAGCCTAGCTTTTCCATCAATGTCATAATTAATATTATGAACGTAGTATTTTGTACAATAAACAAGTAAATAAAAATATATCCTGAACTCTTCTATTGGAAGGAACTATTAAAAAACTATCATTTTTTGTTCTCAAACATGAAATATGATAAATCTATGGAAAAATGTTCCAAAAACATGAAAAACTAAAACACTTATTGACATGGGCTACTTTTGAATCAATAAAGTATTAAATTATTTTAAAGTTTTTTAAAAAATAAAGGGTGCTATAAGATTTTATTTTGTTTTATTAATGAAAAACTAAATATGTCTGTGGTTCGACAATATCTAGAATTTTCATCCAGTAACTACCACAATATCACCTTCACAACTACTCAGAGATCTATTATTTTTCCAATTGAACATTTTTCTAGTTTTCAAATAGCTTCAAAAAACGATCCAAATCCTTTAAACTCTCCATTTGAATTTGGAGTTGGTAATTTTAAGCTATCAGCTCAACTAGGTAAATACGAAATATTCAATTGAATGGAATAATATTTTGTGATTGAATAATATATTGAATGGAATATAATTTTTGTGTTATAAACAATTTAATGGAATACAATTTTGTGTTATATACAATCATAGAGAAATAATAGCGTAAGTAGATATCCCATGTTATTGGGAGTTTATGTCGCAACTGTTATCTCAAGCCGATTACCGTCGATTTTTACTGTTTTGATCGGGTGAGAGTGTATGAACGGCACAATATGAGAGACTACCAATGTCATATAGCTTCACAGGAAAGAACTACGTGGACTATCAGTTTGACATGATATCTACTTATGCTATTGTTTCTCTATGATACAATTGAATGGAATACCATTTTTGTGTTTCATTCGATGTAGTCTCAATCTATATGATTAAAACAGTCTTTGAGAATCTATAAGTATTGAGTAATTTGGGTGAAATTGAAGCGTAACCTCCAATCTTCTAAGCGGACTGCAATGATTGTGACATTAAGAGTCGTCAAGATCTGAATTGCAACTCTCAATGAGACCACCCAAACTGTCCTCATAAAAGACTCTGGTAAGCAAAAAAGGAATGATATTTAAGAGAGTTATTGATCAGCTGTAGTTGAAATTGAATATATGAATTTATAGTACCATCTTGGAACAGGTAGGCTATAGTACCATCTTGGAACAGGTAGGCTAAATGACATACAAGGATTAGAATCATAAAGAATATTATAATGATCATGAATACGTAATAGACCTTCTAAAAAGTGTAATTTGGTTTGTTTTATTACCTTAGAATAGTAAAGCATGTACATACAATGGTGGGTCCACACAGTTGGACAATTATGTTGACAAATAAAAAGAGAATTCAGAATCTTCAAAATACAATGTTTTGAATTTATTGTAGAACTCCTAGTCACAAAAATCATGTAATTAATGAAAATCCAGCTGTTGCATAAACAAACAAATATTGAAAGTTTTCCACAAGACAAGAGAAATTGAAAAGGGACCGCGACGAATAATTGGGACCGCGGAAAAGTCTAACTTTAAATATACGACCTCAAAAAGTAAATATAAAAAATGTAATTTATAAATGTTTCTAAAAACAAATGTAAATGAAAATGGTTGAACAATGAATCGGTAAGTGCACAGAAGCACAGAACAAAATACTTAACTAAGAGGTTAGATGTCTTCACCAGCTGGCTTAAAGAAAACCAGTAGGATTTCTGGAAGGTCTGCGATGCCCATGGGCTGGACACCAGGTAGGCGTCGGCGTCAAATTGGACCAGATACCCGGACAGAACCGGCAACAGGACGGCAGGGAGCCGTGGAACCAAGTACCAGGGCGGCGTCGGCGGCGAACTGCGCTGAATCTTCAGATAGACCGGCAGTGAGACGGCAGGGAGCCGTGCAGAAGTTGAATCCACTCCAAGTGTGACCAGCAGCAGGCAATGATGGTAACAAGGGCGCTGTACTAAGCGTTACAACTCAGTAGGTTTGTTACAGATGGAGATAGAATTGAATCCAAGTCGGTAGGATGATGATTACAGATGTCATCACGGCAGGTGTTGCGCGATAATGCGTAGGCTTGTGCATGGACAAGATGTTGTTAGAGAAAACTAGTAACTCCAGGCAAGTGAATAGATCACAAATGTAAATTGTTGTGGTGATATGAACGAAGCACACAAAAATTCTGATAAACCACAATGGTGATGATGATAGTTCAATGAAGGTGTACACACGGCAGGCGCAATGTAACTTAGCAGCATACAAGTAGATTGATAGCCGCGACCCAATAAAGCAATTTCAAACATGAACAGTTCTAGGTTACAATGAGGTGGCAACTGGTGGCCAAAATAGTGCGCAATAGTCACTGAGAAAAGAAATCACAATGGTGTAGATTTCAAATGATGAGAGGAAATTACAAGGGTTGATGTAATTCCAAGAAGAATTGTCATGGACAAGCTTCTTCAAATCCTAGATGCAGGATAAATTGTAACCTTGCTTAGTAACTAGTTCAATGCAGAAATGTCTGATGCATAAATAATGTTTTTAATGCATTGAGTGTGATGGAACTATATATTTTCTGGATGATTGAAAATTGTCAGGTGCTGACAAAAATGTTCTTGCAAGTGAGAGATTGCAAATAAAGTTCATGATGAAACAAATAACCTAACATGTATCATTGGACACAGCTAAAATTGAATACAGAAAATAAAGTTCTTCTGAGCCTTCTTCTAGTAAAAATAGTTCATTCTGGATATTATCGTTGTTGGATCAACAGTTCTTCAGAATTAGAAGCACAAATTTGATAAATGTCGAAATTCGAAGTTGTGGGACAAAGCACATTGCGTGCGAGTAATGTCGTTCAGTTACTTACAAGTTTTTTGACACAAATAATGATGAACGTTGAAAACTAGAATACCACATCGAGAATAGATATTTATGAATCGATGAGACACATTTTCATGCGAATTTGTCACTTTTAGATAAAAAGGGATAAACTTGAAACTTGGAAATACACTTTCTTTTGGCCATTCCATCGAGACGAGCAGGTAGGAAGCAGGCCTACAAGGAAGTGTACCAACTGTGAAACAATGAACCCACCAGCAGAAAAAATGGCAAATATAAATGAATAATGCCATAATAGGCTAAAGTAGGACTAATGCTGAACTAAGTATAATAAATCTAATTGATAAATCGATTGAAAATGACAAACTTGACGAATAAAAATTAAAACTATCAAAATCGACAGGGCAAATTGTGAACACAAGCACCAGCGCTCCAAGCGGCAGCAACCAAAACAAGTGGTGACACACAAGCACCAGCGCTCCAGGAGGCGGCAACCAAAACAAGTGGTGACTGCAAATGCCAGATTTAACAAGTATTAAACAAATCAATCCCCAATAAATGTACAGTAAGGTGTCCTTTCATATCTCCTACAACTATTCCAAAAACCGATTTTCGAAGCCTGTTTTATGGACAAATTTTTTGTAAGGAACTTAGTAATAATTATAATGATTTCTTAGTGTGGGAGATTGAACATTGAACCTCTGATTACGTCACTCATAAAAACCCACTCGCGTGTTCTTAGATTAGTGGTACTGATGCAGTGGTATTGATGCAACCCTAATAGAGAATGAAGAATACTGACACGACCAGTGGGAGTAATGCAGAATATACTTGTGAGATGCGCGCTGCGCCCGAAGGATTTGTCGAGAGATTAAATTATTAGCAGACGACGCAGTGGGCCTTGTGCATTGTCTGCCGCTATCAACAGCAGGGCACACGCGCTCTCAACATCTGTAATGAATCAATTGTGTGAAGACAATGACAGACGACAGTCGGTCGCTCGATATAAATAATCGCCTCACTTTGCTGCATCGGTCTTAATTATTACCAACAATGCGAGGAGAGTGTGGTAGTAGTTGAATATGATAGGATAGGATAGAATAGGATCGGATGGGATAGATAGGATAGGATAGGATAGGATAGATAGGATATGGTAGAGTAGGGTAGGATAGGATAGGACAGAATAAATTAAGAAAAATATGGGATTCAGTAGAGAGGATGGGGAAAGTAGTAAGATATAATGAGAAAATTGTGAGAGGACTGAGGAAGAGGATGAATATGAAATTAGGGAGAAAAATTGAGGATTTAGTGGGTAGGATAGAGAAATTTGTAGTATAATATAATGATAACATTTTGAGAGGATTGAGGAAGAGGATGCAGAGGAGGTTAGAAAGAAAACGATAATATGTAAAAGGAAGAGAGGATATTGGAGATGGAATTGGTGAGAGGATAATTTAAGAGACAAGAGAGAAGAAAAGATTATGGAGAGGAAGATATGCTACGTAGCAAATTGAAAAGAAGATTGAAACACGATTGAAAAACGAGAATTGAGAAAAGGGTGGGAAGAAGACATAGGTTCATAATAACTTGGCAGAATGAGGAGAATAGGGGAAGCAGAGAGTAATGAGAATGACAAGAGTAGAGGAGAGAGGATATGCTGCGTCATTGCTGTCAACTACTATAACAGGTCATCACATTTCATTGTAAAAATTGATAAATATGAAAATATTCAAATCCTATTATATTAAGCGAGCAATTTCAGTATATATTTTCATATCTGGTTATTTATGTCCAACAGATCTCGATAGATTCTATTAGATTGAACATAACTTATCATACATAGACATGATGAAAATATGTGTTCGTCAAGTCTCGTTCAATCTAATAGAATCTAATAAGGATTAGGTTATCAACATCTTGTTAATAACTTTGGTGTAAACGCCGCTTTGTTTGGAACTTTTCTGTTTTCAAATGTTTGGACTGGAAATTGGACATGCATTCAAGTGTATGGAACATAACCTACTTTTTAGACTATTATTTATAGTGTATAAATTAAAATTCGGGGAAGAAACAGTTTTGGGCTGTGCATATTAGTCCTTCCCCAATGATTTTGAAGAATTGTGTTTTGTGTATCAATGAATAAATAACGAGCGAAGCTCGGTCAATGCTTTATCAATCCATTACATACGGCTTTAATCTTCTTATAAACAGACAAGAACAGAATTTTGGCTAAGATCACATATTTTATATAAATCATATTCTAATAACACACTGACTTTTCAATTTATCACTGGTCATTACTTTTAACTTCTCCCTCAAGGTCCTTCAAAGTATTGCTATTTCACCCACTACATGGTATCAAATTGTGTCTCGATATGTGATCAATCTTGAATGGTTTATTCTCCATTATTTTGAATTTCATCTTCATGTAATACCAGTCTATATGATCCTGCTGCTTGAAATTGAATGATCTACTGACAGGCTTCAATGGTGATAAATTGTTGCAATATGATGACTGATAAGTAGTTAAAAAGTCTTTCAAATAAAGTGAGTCACTTGGCACTTGTTTTGCTGGTCTCAGAACTGGCTGACATAATTTTTCTATCCAAGGCTTTCTCCATTCGTGTGGAATACTACATGTGGGTCTGCCACATTCATCATTTGCGTCGGTCTGTGTTTGAAATGTCTTCAAATTATCCGGTGTTTTGTCAGAGATGAATTGTGAGGTCATAATTTTTCTGCTGTTTCCGCTGCAATAATTTAACTGGAACAAATTCAAATGTTTAATTCTTTTTAACCTAGAGAGTGATATTTTTGTCTCTATTTCGATGTTTCTGGATCAGATGTTCTTGTAATTGTGTGAAAAACTTTTATTTTTCTATTATTTCTTGTTATTCTTGACTTCACTAAAGTACGTATGCACCTGCATATCCTGCAACCTATCTTAGATTGAACGGGAAGAATCAGCTGTTCTTTAGAATAAATGCGACCATATCAACTAGTGCGGTAAGTAATCGTTCAACGGAGTTGAGTTTGGGAATATGGCCCTTAGATGATTTCCAAATAGGGATGTCAATCCCGGGATCCCGGGATCCCGAATTCCTGGGTCCCGGTCCATTTTTGATACCTAACAATCCCGGGATTTTCGGGATTAGAAGACCTGAAATTGTGAATCGTATTTTTCTGAAAACAATTCAATATAGAATTCATTTACGGTGATAAACATGAGCTTTGCATAACTAATGTATTGTTCTAGGTGGTTGACTAATTTATTCTACAGGTACAGCCTGCAGTTCCATATTATTACTGTACTCTGTACTGGCTAAATAGAATTCGCATTATCGGTTCGCATCATTCGCAGAATGGTTGTTGATCGGTTATGTATCTACGTTCTTTTCTGATTACACATTACCACAATAAATTACCAGTCTAGATAGCGCAATATTTGCAATAGTACTGATAAAAAAAGAGCTTTGGAAAGACTTCAGAAATCAGAAATGAACAAGCACCATCTATATACTCTCTGTCTAATTATTCCTCTTCTCTTTCGCTATCATAGAGAATGTCTCGTAGAATATCTAGTTGGAGTCCTAATTCCGCCTGATAAAGAATTATTTCATTTTCATGTAAATTTATCTAGTTGGCCCTACAAAATTCCATTTAGTTTTGGTTCAGCTTTTGAAAAAAGTTACTCCCAATCTTGAAAACATTTATAGAAATTGAATGTATAATTTTGATATTTTTCACAATTATTTTTCCATTTTGAATAATATCCTCTCCCTCTATAATGAACCCTTTTTCATCTCCACTCACTGTTACTGAACAGAATTGAGGAGTATAAAAAAATGCATGAAACTGACTTTGCCAATCCCGGGATCAGTCCCGGTATCCCGGGATTGATATTGGATAATCCCGAAATATCGGGTTTTGAAATCAGTCCCAGGATTGATATCCCTATTTCCAAACATGTGCGACCGTATCAACAAGTAATCGGTAAGTAATCGTGGTTATCGTTTAACGGAGTTTAGTTGGGAAATATGGCCCAAAGATGATTTCCAAACAACGCATGTGCGACCGTATCAACAAGTACGGTAAGTAATCGTGGTCATCGTTAAACGGAATTAAGTTGAAGATTTGGCCCTAAGATGATTTCCAAACATATTATCATAGAGAGAAAAATAGCTTGAGAGGATAGGCTTCTATGTTCCAAGTTCCACACTCAAATCAAGCCGATAATCATAGTAGTACTTTTTCGTGAAGCTGTGTGTCTCATACTGTGCCGTTTCTACACTCTCACTATGCGAAAAAGGTAATAATAGTCGACAGTATTCAGAGTTTACAAAAAAATCGAAATTGAAATATTTTTTAACACATAATTCCATTGAGCTATCTTTTCTCTATGTTATTAATAATCCAAGTTCATAGAAGTAGAAACAGAGAATATCTCCATCAAAAGTCGGGAGAGTGATAGAGCTCTAGACTAAGGCTAACTCGGTTCAAACGGAGAAATGTCAGCTGTTCGTTTGAAACCCCTTATGAAACACATTATTATAAATGCAACCATATCTACAAGTAAACTTGGTTCAGCGTTGAACGTAGATGGTGCATATGGCCCTGAGCTTCTCTCTCACTCATTCAATTATTCGTGCCAGTACCAAAAACTAATTATATTGAACCACAGAATACAAGAAGTTTTCTCACCCATAGAAGTTTTCTCTGATTGAACTTAATAGCATGTAAATTAATGCGAAATTGCATTTATTCAAATGTTGATTAATGGATAAATATTGAACGAAAATCTAAATTAAATGCTGTAAATTACCCCGAAGACTTCTGCTACTACAAATAATATTGACAACAGGGTACACAGCTAGATGGAAATCCAATGAGAGCTATTATCCAGCTCCTAATTACTAGTCAGGTATGCTCATCCTTTCACCAAACTGACAATCTTTGGATAGCAGCACTCATTTCAAAATTGAGCTATCTAGAGATTGTCAGTTTGGTGTAAGGGTGAGCATACATGACTAGCAGTTAGGAGCTGAATAGTGCCTCTCATCGAATTTCCATCTAGCTGAGTACCCTGTTGTCAATATTATTTGTGGTAGCAGAAGTCTTCGGGGTAATTTACAGCATTCAATTTGGATTTTCGTTCAATAATAATTATTCATTAATTAGCATTCGAATAAATGCAATTTTGCTTTAATTCACATCTATTCAAGTTTTCTAGAAATTTAACATTCACTGATACACATTCTATGATAATAAATGGGATGAGTTACCAAAACTTTTCACGTTCAACACACTGAAACTCTTCTTGCTTGTTATTTTCGATAACTTTGAAATGGGTGAAAAATAGAATAACCTCTAGACTGACTAAAGGTTAGTTAATGACCACGAAAAAAACAGGATAAAATAACGTATCATCATTAAAACACTGACTTGAAGGGTGAACATCTTTTCTCAGATGATGCTGACAACAAAAATTCAAAAAGGAACCACTTCCCTTTCTGTCGAAAGCGTTAGCTCCAGAAAACGATGATGAAAGTTTTATAATTTTCAAAAAGTTGAAAAGCAGAAAGTTGTAAGTGGTGATGCAGGGAGTTAAAAGGGGGTGAGAGGGGGTAGCAGAGGTGAATGAGGGGAGAAAGAGAGAGGAGGAGGTAGAATAAAACCTCAGCATCTGGTTGGCTACAAGCAGACTACAAGAAGTTGGTTCGGATCTTTCTTGAAGAAGCAATTAACATTCCAACTGAAGTCTTCCCGCTGCTCCAACTTATCTATCATCCGGCTCATCCCTCTTTGTTTTTTGGAAAACAATCTTTCATCCATACTCTTCAGCATTTCCACTCTCTTAGTTTCTATTCCTTGACTCTCTTTATTTCTTCTTGGTTATTCAGATTTTCCTTCTATCGTTTGTTCAATTCTCTTCAACCAGCTCATTTCCTTCTTCTTTTCCATCTCATTTATTTCGTCTTGGTCATGAATTTATTTATTTATTCATTTATTACGTCTTGAACTTCTTGATCATTCATTTCGTAATTCGTAATTTCGTAATCATTCTTCCTCTATATTTACTCTTTTCACGTCATCATCATCTTCTACGATTCCTAATCCTTCCTGTTCTTCCCTCAGATTCCACCCCTTCTTATTTCCAATATTTTTTTTCATCTTCTCATTTTCGTCCCTTTCTCTCATCTTCTTATCCCTTCAATTTTTATTTCTTCGCCCTAGTTCTCTTTTTCGTCCTTCTCTTTCTTTTAAATTTTTGTACATCTCCACCACTTCTCATTTCTTTTTATCTTAATTTTCCATGCTTCTCCATAGATCTTCATCTTTTCCCTCGTCTTCTCCTCCCTTTCTTCCTCTTTCCCTTTTTCTCCAACATTCTTCACACATTTCACTCTTTTCCTTCTCCGATTTAACCTTCCCTTCCCTTTCATCATTTTCTGAGCTACCCCCTACACCATAGTGACATTTTTTGCATGTATGTTCTGAGGATTTCCATCTGATACCTCCTTCTCTGCAACCTTTTCTATACCTATATCTTGATTCATTTCTGTCATGACTTGTTCTTTCATATCACTTGTATCTTACTTCTTGCTTCGATATACCTCAAGCTTTAACTGTTTTTGTATTTTCTTGTTGATGCTCCCGTGTCTTCTCACTTCTAATCTTTCTCCTCTCCTTCCTTCTCTTTTATCATATCCTTATTCTTCCCTCTTCTTTTTGATCTCTAACTCTTCTACTGAATAGTCCCCATCTTCTTCATTATCTCTTGCCCCATTCGTTATTATATTATTTTCATCTCTTGTCTCTTCCCGTTGTTTTTTATCGTTCCCATATCAATTGTGCCTCTTCTCATTCATAACATTCTCTTCCATTGATCATTCATCTCTTATTATTTTTATCTCTCTTCTTTCTTTCTTTTTTCCTCTCCTTCTTCTCCTTCTCCTCCTCCTTCGTCTTTTCCTTCTCCTCGTCTTTCTAACATCTCTCCCTATTTTCTCCACTTATTTCTCTCTCCAGAATCTTCCCTTTGACTTTTCTCCATTCTTATAATCCAACTCACTCTTCCCTCTCCCACCATCTCATCAGCCTCCCTTCGACAGCAACGACTTGCGAAGAAAGTTCTTTCCGTAGAAATCATGTTAATTTCCCTTTAAAAGGATAATACATTCTGTCGAAAACTTTTCTCGTCTGCTGAGTGGGAGATTTAAAACTTGCCACTGTGAAACGGAGTCGATTTTCCCCTTTTTCACCATTTGAAGGAAGGAAAGTTTTGTGCCACCATTTTTCTCTACTGCTGACCTTAGGGGAGTTGAGGGAGGAACTTGGGAGGGGGTAGGAAGACGTTCCTCATCATCCAAATACGATTATAATGAACAAGTTTCCGTCGTTGTCATAGTAAGAAAGGAGTACAATATTTTTCAATCATTTCTTTTCTTTTCATTCAGCTTCGATGGATTTCCTCATGAGTTTCACTACATTGATAAGAGAGGAGTTCAATATTATTCAATCATTTCTTTCCTCTCAAACTCATCTCTGATGGATTTCTTCATGAGTTCCACAATTCGGAATTGAACCGTTTTTCATTGGGTAATCATTTTGTTCAATATGATAGATCTCAAGTGAGTCTCTTATCTATGAATTTAACAACTTTTGAGAGAAACAAAATTATCGTTCAAAACAGGCATGTTATTGAACTATCATTCGATGCACTTTCTCAAAAGAGTGTTGGGAACAATTTGAATTCCATTTTCATAATGATGAATATTCAACAGGCTTATTCATCAACATTATGCTTTAGAAATGAGAAAAATTAATGAGAGAAAAATAGGGAATTTTCCAAAAATTTTTGTATTTATTCAATTTTGCCCCCAAAAAATGTATTTATCATTAATATAATTTCCAAATTCGTATTCACATGAATAAACATGTGAGCTAATCCATTTGAATATTGTGAGAGGGGAATATTGTGGTTTTCTATCATGTTTTTGTTGATGATGAACATCATAGAAACAAAATATACGTTCATCCACTACAATCGGATCCCAATGACTGGAATGGTATCGTACGTTATAATGGAGTCATGGAATTTGTTGTACTATGACGTAATGGTGTCAGCCAATGAGAGCACTTGAGACGTGGTCTCGTAATTGACACCTAATCTGTCCATGCGAGTGATTGGTCGACCTTGTGTCACATAGTAGCCGACTTTCTATCATTTGTATCCACCAATAGAGTTCAAGAGGGGCATTCCGGCACCAGTCTGATTGATTCTTACATCATTCCTGTTTATTCCCCATTTCTAATAATTGTTTAATAATTATTCAACAACTAATCGTGTTTCAGTTCAATTGGATTATCACTGAGTCTGTTATTTGAATATAAAGTTTCGATTGTGCATGAAAATGAAGATCAATGGTGCTATGAAATTAATTTCTATTCAGTTTGGGGGACAAGTTAAACTAGGTCATTCAAGTGACTCAATCTTTGAAATTGAATTAAATTTTCGCTGATTCTGTCTTTCAGAAGAAAGTTATTTATGATTCATAATATTGGATCAACGTCACTCTTAGAAAATCAGAAAAGATGAATTTTTAGTTTCAAAAAATGATACCAGGAGATTCATTCCTATTTACAGATACCTATTTACAGGAAGTTTCATTCACATGTGTGCGACATTTCGACCTCTCTGTAGAATACTATTCTCGAAAGTAATCCATAACTTTAATAATGTTTACATCAGAATAGATACCTAAGTCATGATTGATTGATTTATCTATGATTTATTGATTTATACCTATTGCATTTGTAGACATTACAATTATACAGTTGCAGAATTGCAAATAGAAATAAATTAAAAGTATTATTCCAAATATACAAGAGGAATGATAATAATCAATTTAAGTTACAAATAAATAATGAAAAATTATAAAAGTAAGACAAAGTATGACAGTGTAACGATACAGTTACAGGGATTGTAGACTCTATATTAGATCGTTTTATACTCTCATGAAATAGAATACAGTATTTCAAAAGCGATCAGAACTTTTTCATCCGATTAGATAGTTGAAGAGAACTGACGCAGCGTACCACGAGAATACTGCACTGTATTAAATACAGATCCAGCCTGTAATCTGGTGCAATACAGTTATACGAAGAGTTGGAGTAAGGCAGACAATCATTGGCCTTGTCAAATTCAGTTGGAGCCGCAAGTAGAGGCTTTATCATAATGCCAGTTGTACACTATATATAAATGTATATACTATTATATACTGTGACGACAGTAGCACACAATATAACAGATCATCTGTCTTCCAGCTGGCGAGAGATTAATGAAGCAGCAACTGGCAATAAAAGTCTGCTTGTCCGTCCCTTCATCCGTTCATACTACCGTCCATCCGACAAAAAAGAAATCGGCTTCGGCGGCTGGCTGGCTCGGTTTCGGTTCGGATTTTGATGTTGCACTTTTTTTTAGGAAAAAAAAGTGACAGTTGCGCTGGAAATACTGGAAATGGCTTGCGCGCGAGTTTTCTTTATAGTGGCTGCGTTCAGTGAAACGGTAAAAGTTAAAAAATTTGAATATTTAACCGTCGATTGTGAAGAAATGGCTTGCTCCTGTGAATTTGTTTTTTTATTTTGTGAAAAAAAAACTGTCAATTGAAATGTGTATGAGCCTGGCTACCTAGTGATTTTTCAATATCGGTTAACAAGTGAGTTAGGTAAGAGGGATGAGGAGTGAGGGTGAGGCAGTTTGTTATTGCATTTCTGATATAAGTTGCCGTTGGGCTTAATACGTTCGTAATGGTACTCTGGTAATGGCATCATCAAGACGACTATTTTGAATCTCATTAAAAAACGAGCGAATAACTACTAGCGCCAACAACTACAGGTCGAGCTCCCAACACAAAATTCAGCACAAAGGCCTAATTAAGAAATTCACGGTGAATCGAAGCGAGTCGAATATACCTATTCTTCCAATATTCTATAATTTGACATTTGTGGTTTTCCATTGAACCAAAATTGAAGTGCCCTTTGTATATGAAACCTTCTAGTATTATCAAGACGTCAATCAATCAGAAGGTTTCAAGGTTATGCAAGACATTTTTCTTGCATAAGTTTATATTGAGCAAAAAAACAAATGTTTGTTGAAGCCGAACAAATTGAAAAACGTCAATCTTGATAATACAAGAAGGTTTCATATACAAAGGGCACTTAAATTTTTCTCGGCTTGTAACCAGATTTCGTTACAGTGGAATGCCATTTCGATTATACCTGTTAAATTTATATACCAAAGATGTGCCGTTGACGGACCTTATTTTTTCCGGATACCAAACGAACATGCAAACTCATTTTTTCGCCTCTAGTGGTTGTGAAACCTCATATGCAGAATTGCAGATGACATTGTTTTTATTTCTTTATTTGTAACATGGCAGCGAGTACGTATGTGCAAATGTGTGCATGTTATAATAGGCTAGTGTTGGTGGTGATGGTGCGTGCAGCACTGTTTTCCCTAGGTCTGCGGACTGGCATGCTTGCGAGTGCTCGGCTCGAGCTCGCCGGAGTCGTGGGATCTTGTCCGCAAACCTAGGAAACCAACCTATTACATTTTTTTTCATGCCATAGATTTGATCCTAACTAATCGAGAAAGAGAACACATAAGAAAAACTAAAGTCGCGGACGGACGTTGCCGCTAGAGGGTGCCGTGGTGTTGTTCGGCATGGCCGTATCCCACCCAACCATAGAAGTCTTTTTGGCCTTCGAAATCAAGACTTCCCCTAAACCAAATGACTCACCGTTTCAGCCGCTCTTCTGTCGTCACCAAATCATGCTGCCGCCATCCACATCCCCTGAAAATAGATATTTAGAGATCCATCGAGTTCTCACTCGACAAGAAAAAAACTTAATTTCACCTTAACGGTTTGAATATACAATGTTTTATTTGAAAACCATTAGACTGAATAATTTAGAGACAAATGAATAGGTAAATTTTGCATTATACATAAATTAACTTTAAAACAAGCAATAAGGATTTGGTATCAAAAATAGAGATATTAGATTTGACGAAAATAAAAAAAGAATGAATTTTTAATTCGAAGAATTTGACCGAATCAACTTTCTTCCCTCTTTGTCGCGCCTACTCTCCTCCTCAAAGGAACGCTAGCAATACCCTTACCTAAAGTGAGCTCAATTTCGGAAGGTACACTTTCGCTTGTTCCGAGTTTTCTTTCTTTTCGGTAGGCTTCCTTAGCGCAAGAGAAAAGAACCTGACTCTGAAATTCCCTGAACTAAACTTCGTTCTAGAAAAGCCGTGAACATACAGCTTTAGGCATAACAAAAAAAAACAAGAACACCGTGAACAAATGCAATCCTCTTGCTTGTCAAAAAGAGGTGACGAAATAAGAAAAAAAAATAACTAATAATAGCAAAATTTGAGTTTGTACATACAAAATAGCAAAAAAAAAATGAAATTGCATCGAATGGCTGATTGTGTGGATGTTGAAATCTTGAACTTGTTCAGATGTTTCTTCGCTGATTGAGGTTTTACAAATCATCCAGCTTTTTTTGACTTGATTGTTCTTCTGGGACCAATTTTCGTACTTCGGAATTGATTTTAGATTCTAGGAATTTTTATCTTCTAACACACATATATTGCGGCGGCGATCACCTTCACGATGGTTCTGGTGATTGACGTGGGTGATCGCCGATACTTAATGGTAAGTTAGCCTACAGAAATTGAACTATGTAAGCGCTAATTCATTTCATTTTAGTACAAACAATGGAACCAATCACTCACCGAACAGAAAGTGGAGCAGCAATTTATTCCAGGAATTACGCTTTTCCTTCAATACAGGGGGTAGGAGGGGTTGCCGTACGACGACGATGTCGACGCAATCGTTGCGCTGTTTCGAGAACAACCAAAATCACAAACTAGAAATTGTTTTGTGTATCTTTCTTAATTCACTGAATGATCACTTACTAATTTGGTTTTAAAGATTTTAGTATTTGTATGAATAAATTCTTAAAGTTCGTTCTGACACTCTATAATTTTAATAAGATGACAAAAATTTATCATCACCAAAAAGAACGTTAGGTTTTCACCTTCGTCGACAACGATATTTTATGCAGTCATCGGATGCACCGTTCGGCATACTTTTTTTGTTTTGTTTTCCCTTTCCCGTTTCCTTTTCTTAGCATTGGAATTTTTGTTGCCTATCATCAGAGTATCGGAACATCCCATCAACCAATCAGCAAATTCGTCCATCTTTTTTTTAAAGAAGAGATGGGCGCCGAATAATTTTTTGAATTTGTTAAACGACATCTATTGGTGAACTCCAATCCATGAATTCCTCACATCAACTTTTCCCAATGGTCATGTTCACCCCCATATGAGTCAACATTCTCAGTGATCGGTTAGATCTCACAATCAAAATTTAACTTAAAGTCAGAATTTGGCTGTCTTAAGACTTTTGAGTTTCACCAACCTAAAAAGGGGTAATTTTGGAGAAATTTTGTCAAGAATTGATATCCGGGTAAAGAAATGCGAAAGAAAAATAAAATGCGCCACCCTTATATTCACCTTATAAAATGTTTAATGACTCTCTTTTAAAGTTTACTGAGCCAAAAACGAATTGCCATTTAAATTTAAATGTGTTTAAAAGCTCGTTTATTAAGAAAAATCAACTTCAACAAAAATTCACAAAAACATAAAACAATATTGATTTAGTCTGAATGCTTTCACATTCAATCGATTCACAAATAAAAGAAAATGTAAAATGTACTAGATTAGTACATTATGAAACAAACGACAAGGTGACAACTTAAGCCAACACAATAAAAAAAACAAAGCCGAAACCAAAGCCACATTGCAAATGGCTTCTTTATTTGTTTGGTTTTTGTCTCTGTAGTAAGTATTTCGTTTTATTATTTTACGCTAAAAATATAATAAATAACTAAAAATTTCTATTTTAGGATTTGATCTGAGTCTCTTTGAAGGCCGCCAAGATATTCACTGTTGCGTGGGCATTTTAAAAGGTACGAATTTCGATTATATAAAACAAATTTCCTCTTCTACTTTCTAATATATATATTTTTCTGTGTCCTAGAAGTTTCGCCTATTAGACAATCGTGAACGTTTACCTGTGATTTTACCCCAGTTCTTGACAGAGGGGAAACTCGGAACAGTTCCGATGGAATGGCCTTGGACCGGTCCATATGAGCACCATAGGCAAATCGACCTCAACCAGGAGTCAAGCCTCAAAAGTAACTCTCTTCTGCCTACATTCAAAGGTGATCCGAACCATCGGAAGCTGATTGGCGACGCTACATGGAACCACGCAGAGGACTTCAAAACATATTTGCGGGGTAAGTTTTCCACTGTTGCACGTTCAACTAGAATCTGTTGTTCATTTATTTTTTTTTTTTGTAGGATTTTAACCATCCGAAATGTGTACTTTTCGCAGTGTCCAAGCCGATCTAAATTGCAGGCTCAAAGAAGGAACGGCAGAGAGTCTGGATAAGATCAACCCCGAGTGCATGTTTACAGGGGAATATGGTGTTTTTCAGTTTTTCGGTTCAACATAATTCCTTGTGAAAAACAAATAACCAAAGACCAAGCGATTTTCTGGCTATAGTTAAAATTATAGAAAACAAACAATTTAAATCCAATCCTCGACTATGTTTTATTTCATTCTTGAGGGTCAACACCGATATCTACAAATCTTATGTCCACTACAAAACACTTGACGCGTTGAATCACTGACGAAGACGGGGTCAAGTGAAAAAGGACATGAAAATCGTTCCTGTTGCCTTATAACATACGTCATACAGCTGGGTAAGTGAGGGAGTTGTTTTTAGTTTTAAAGCAGAATTCATAGAGTTAAGTACTAATGATGGTTAGCTTTTAGTATAAGCTTATGTTTTTAAGAAACGAAAACTTACTAAATAAAAACTAACATAACCCAATAACTCATTTGCTTATTATTTAATTCACTGTATGTTACCGAAAGTATTCTATTTGGTGGGAGTGTATGAGAATCGTATGCTAACGTGGTGAAGAAACCCACTCAAGCCGGGCCTACGAATTTTCCTCTGCTTTCAAGATCTTAAACAATTGAGACGGAAAGTAATAAATTAACAAATAGGACTAGTAACTAAAAGAAATAAATAAATAAAATACTAAAATATTGCACGATAGTTCAAAAGTGAACGAATAGTAAATATCACAGTGGGTGGTTTATCGCCATAGAGGCAGTGTTAGTAGTTATCACAGTTAGTAGGGTTAGTAAATATCACAGTTTGGAATATAGTCAATTAATTAAAAGCTTAAACTACTAATAAATATCACAGTAGGAGTCAGTCAATTGATTAAAATAGATAAAAAAAAATCTTAAATTAAGTATCACCGATAAAAAGGATGTTTTAATAAATAATAATAAATTAATAGAAACTAAATACTAGATAATAAACAAATAAATAGGATGGTCAATAATTTAACATAAAGAACATATATAAACATTTAATAGGAACATTGGAAGGGATAAAGAAACAGATTGACAGTTATATAGGTCTTTCCATCATTGTTTAATATCTTTGGCATGGAAGATTCCTAACGTTTTGCCTGACAGATTTTCTAACTCGTACAAGTTTTTGCCTACTGGTTTGACGATTCGGCACTTGACGAACTTCGGGCATAGTTTTGCGCTCAGGTATTTCGAGCTGTCGCTGAGCACAAAGTTCCGTCGGAAAACTTCCTGACCAGGGACGAATCGAATGTTGCGAGTTCGTATATTATAATTTTGAGCGTTCTTTTCTCCGGCTCTAGAAATAGAAGCTTTTATTTTGTCGCGTACATTCTGCAATTTCGATTGCCTAGACAACGTCAAAACTTCGCCATCTTCGACCGAATTCAATTTGTTTGCTAGCTCGTAACAGCTAGCGTGTGTCATCATATTGACTCCAAATAGGGCGAAATACGGAGTCACGCCGGTTGAAGAGTGAACAGCAGTTCTTAAGGCACAGGCTATCTCACTCAGGTTTTGATCCCAGTCTCGCTGGTCGTCTTTGAGATAAGATCGAACGGCAGCTAAGAGAGTGCGATTCACTCTCTCTGACGCATTCGATTGAGGAGAATAGTTGGCCGTTTTGAAATGCCTTACGCCATAAGCGTTTAAGAACTGCTGGAACTCTTTGGACACAAATTGTTTTCCATTGTCCGAATGGACAATCTGCGGTACACCAAACGTGTGGAAAATGTTTTCCTGCATAAATTTAATGATATTGGAAGAAGTGGCATTTTTCATAGATTTTAAGAAGACAAACTTAGACATATGATCTAGGACGACGAAAATAAAACTGTTACCGGACTTAGAACGAGGATACGGACCTAAAAAATCAACATATAACTTCTGGAACGGACGATCGACATTGAACTCACTTGACATAGGAGGACGGAGAACATGATTGGACGGTTTACACTGAGTACAGACATCACAATTGGCAACGAATTCGCGTATTTGAACGGTCATATTTGGCCAGTAGAAGAACTCGCGAATTCTATGAAGCGTTTTGGCCATTCCTCCATGAGCGGAATTCGGAGGGTTATGCGCGCGTTCAATCACTCCATTTGTGAGACCTGACGGTACCCATAATTGCCAATTATGCTCTCTTATCGGATTGTCCGTTGAAGGGAAGGCTTTCTTATAAATGAAGTTATCGTCAACTTTCAAATCGGGCAAGCGTTCCTTGTTCTCCTGTACAGTTTTGATTAAAGTCAGGTACTCTTCGGACTTAAAATCGTCGGCGTCAAGATCAATAATTGGGGCTACATTTTCGAAGTCTATACTTTCAATTTCGACGTACATACGAGACAAAACATCAGGGACAACATTTAGACTGCCTTTGCGGTGTTCGATATTGAACGAAAAGGCTTGGAGTTGTAAACTCCAGCGCGCAAGTCTACCGCTAAGGTCTTTTAGACTCATCAGCCATTTAAGGCTGGAGTGGTCGGTTATGACCGTAAAGGTCATACCTTCCACATAAGGTCGAAATTTTTGAATCGCCAAAACGGCGGCGAGGCATTCTTTCTCCGTAACACTGTAGTTTTTCTGTGCTTTGTTTAGCTTTTGGGAGAAGAATGATATAGGGGTTTCTTCGTCGGCGTCGTTTTTCTGGAACAGCACCGCCCCTACACCTGAATCGGAAGCATCGCACTGTATATAGAAGCGCTTGTCAAAATTAGGGTGCGTCAAAACCGGAGCTTTCGCTAACGCT
>CAKKXW010000067.1:66313-89718 GCA_920937365.1 Sphaerophoria rueppellii | reverse complement strand
CGTTTAATTTAAGACTACCTTCGAAAACTTACCGTATAAAACCAACGAAAAAAAAAATTATTTTATAAAACAAAAACTAGAGCAGCTTGAACGTTTTGTGAATCCATGTTTTAATCTTTTTTTACTGAAATTCTCTAAAGAATTTAACAAAAAAAAAAGAATTTCAAGTTCGAATTTTCTTACCATTTCAAAATTTACCATGTTTTTATATTGCAAGTAAAAAACTGAAATGATAACATACAAAAATAATGTTCATTATATACATACGTTGTCACAAAATTGCTTGGCAATCTTGGTTGTTTGTTGATATCGAAAAAAAAAACAATTTAAGAAATCTCTTAAAGTCATTTTTTTCTAATTTTGTACCTAAGTGTTTTGCAAGTTCGACGAGATCAAAAACAAAATATTTTATTAAAAAAAAAAGCAACCAAAATATGCCATTCAAAAGCTTCCATCAGAATTTAATTTGCGATATCACAAATTTGATCTTACCAAACGTCATCCTATAAACATAAAATTTAGATTAAAAAAAATGCCCTGATGCGATTCTTCAAAAATTCATTTAAACCAACAAATAATTAATAAACATCTTGTTCAATTTTCTTGAAAAACAATTCATAAAAATTTAATGTTGTCTTTTTATTTATTAGCACAACCCGTCAATCAAAAACCTTGCTATGAATAACAAATTGATTTCACAATCCCCATCATGAATCTGATTTAAATTCGCTGAAAAGATTTCCATACTAGAACAGAAAACGTCACTTAACAAATATCAATCTTGCCCAAGGTTACACTCTGGCTAATGATGTATAATGTGGATGTTGGATGCAGCTTAATCTGAACTTTATAATGTTGAAGGAATAATTGTGTGATGATCTAGTGGAGGTGTCGGAATTAAAACCACTTATTATCAATACAGACATTACCATATTAAAAAAAAAAAAAATGAAAAAAAAGAATTATGTATGGAAAAGATTGCAGTGTGTTACTCACATACGAATCCAATATAACTTGCGGAAGGCAAATCTTTCCAAATAGATAAGTCAATCGTTAATCAAGATCATTGAGTTGAATAAAATTGAGAAGTGAAAAAACAAAGGAGTAAATAAATAAAAAAAAAAAGCAGAATGCGAAGTAAACTGCCAATACTTGTATTCATACTTAAAACGTTCTGCAAAGATATCAGAACAGATTTATAGATTGTAATCTCTGCACTTCAAAAAATATAACAACAAAATATGAATTTTTGTATTTTAATAAATTAAACTTACAAAAAACGCTTCAATTACAATAAAATATTTAATTTGTATTCAATAGAGTAACTTATACATAAATAGAAGTATTCCTCGATGTATTTGGTATTTTTAAAATAATTATAATGCAAGAGTAGATTTCTAACTTCGAAACTCTATTCCAGATTTCATATGCATTTTTTATAGTAGGAAAACAAAATTAAAATTAAAGTAGTAAAATTAAATTACTAGGGAAAATTAAATATTAAAAAGAAAAAAAAAATATAATAATCTCTATATATATATAAAAATGGATGTGTCTTTGACTCCGAAATGGCCCAACAGATATTTGTGAAATTTTCATGGTTGATACTGTTGTATTCAATGATGATGAAAAAAATAGGAAAAAGCTCACGGAAGAGTGGGAAAACTTGAATAACCAAACAAAGGTCGGAAATTAGATTTTTTTGCTTGGAATTTTTTTAGGTTCAAAATAGGTTTTCGAATGGAAAATAACAAGTTCTTGATGTAAAACTCGGAAAACTCATTGGTTTTCAAATGGAAAATTGCATGAAACTGTGGAAAACTGGAAAATTTCAAATGGAAAACTGGAAAATTTAAAAATGGGTTTTCGAAAGAAATGGGGAAAACTCATTGGTTTTCAAAGGGAAATTGGAAATTTGTGATGGGAAATTGGTAAGCAAGAAGAAGTAAAAAAAAAAATTGGAAAAATTGAAAAATTGAAATGCAAAAAAACAATTGTTTGCGCGTTGCGGGTAGTAAGTAGTTGGTTTCTGGCTAATGGTGTAACAGTAAGCGTGAGGAAATAATTGGTAGCGGGTAACAGAGTAGTGTCGTAACGGGGTAGCGGATATGGGTATACGTACTGGGTTGCACAAGTGGGTAGCGTTTTAAGGGTAGTGGGTAGTGTGACAGAGGGTTATCGATCAACGATTGAGGCAGTACGAAGTCTGCAGGGTCAGCTAGTAACAAGTAAAGGTGCGCCACAGCTCTTGAAGAGCCAATGCCTAAGTGGCTTACTCTCATCAACAACTCTCCGGGTGCATGTGAAGAATTTAGGGGACCTACAATTTAACGCCGATTCCAAACGCCAAAGTTGAGAAGTACTTTTTGTCAGTTCTTAGCAAGAGGCAGTGCCCGTGAAAGATAAAATAAAATCTTTATGGGCACGAGTAGGACTCGAACCCACGACGCTCTGCTTAGCAGCCAACGCACCTAACCTAAATTAAATAAATGGTCTTACTTTTTTAAGAGTGTTATGGTTGCGAAAATGTCAAAAAGTTGGTCTAGTAATGATGCTCATAATATGTCCATCAGTCTGTCTCTAGATAGGCTGTTGATATCTGTCTATCCTAGTTTCTACAGCTGCGTATAATTGGGTCAATTGTTCTCCACTTTAGTAGTACCAAGCGGCTAGGGAGAGAATTTGTTTTAAATAAAAAAAAATTATCAAAAAAATGCGCCGAGGATTTTGGTCAAATATTTCTTTTGAAATTTCCGTAAGCTCTCTCTTGGGCTTCAAATGCGTGAACGAACGCATTACGACAATCCGAATCAAGGCTAAATTCGGTAACATTAGCCTAATATGTGCGCATGCCCCCACAGAAGAGGAAAAGGACGACTCCAATGACGAGTTCTACGAGCTCCTTGACAAAACATACGAGCAATGTCCTAGTTATGACATTAAAATTGTTCTTGGTGCATGAGAAGCGTCAGATCGAGGATGTTGAGAGAGCCAACAGCAGGAATGAAGTTCGGAGGTTTTACCGAAAGGTTAAACAGCTGGCTCAAGGTCATCGAGAAAGAACCGATGCCTGCAGAGATAAACAAGGGAACATCATAGTAGAATCGTAGTAGTGTATAACGGCGACGACGAACAAAATACCGCCGTCAGACAGGAGCCCTTCATCGGACACGATGATAGTCAAAATTCCGTGAACCCGACCTAGAAGAAGTGAAAACCGCAATATCACGGCTGAAATCCAACAAAGCCGCTGGAGCAGATGGACTATAGCTGCTGAGTTGTTCAAAGCAGCAGGCGACGAGCTAGATAGGAGCATGCACCGAATCATCTGTAACACATGGTCAGAGGAATGCATTATGCATGCCCGATGAATGGAACCGTATTGTTTATCCGATCCTGAAAGAGGGAGATCCTCTAAACTGCGCCAATTATAGAGGAATAAGTCTACTAAACATCGCCTACAAGATCCTCTCTGCGTAATATGTGAACGTCTGAAGCCTTTCGTCAACAATCTGATTGGTCCTTATCAATGCGGCTTCTGACCAGGAAAGTCAACCATCGATCACTTTGCGCCAGATCCTGGAAAAGACCAACGAGCTTACGGAATCTTTCAATTTGAAAAAAGGATTCACACAAGGCGATGCACTGTTATGCGATTTCCTTAGCATTGTTCTGGAGAAGGTAGTGGAAAATTACACCGTCTGTTCAACTTCTCGTGTAAGCCGATTATATTGATGTGAATGGCGCCTTTGTGACAATTGAGACAGAAGCGGCAAAAATGGATTAAGCGGTAAATGAGGGAAGAATGAAGTATATGCTGTCTTCAAGGAGGGACACCCAGCACCGACAGGTCGGACAGAACGTCATAGACGCATACAACTTCGAGGTAGTAGTGGAATTCGTCTTCCTAGGCTCCGCTATAAACACGGGCAATAACACCATAAAGGATGAACAGCAATGCTCCGCCCCACAAAGGCTTCAACACTATTCCCGAGGAAGACCGCGACTCAGGTGGCGCACACAAGTGGAAGAAACCCTCAATCAACTTGGAGTGCAAAACTGGAGACAACTACCTAGGGACCGAGCTTGCTGGCGGAGACTGTTGATTTAGGCCCAAGTCCACAACGGACTGTAGCGCCACCTTGAGTAAGTAAAAGCTGAGAATCATGGAGAACGAAGCAAAATAATTCTTCGTTCAAATAAAACCATATATGAAAGCAATTGCTTTTGCTCCACATTGTTCATGTTAAAGAGAGGGCACGTGCGTCGTCGATTGCTCTTTTTATGAGAAAAAATAATTCGAAAATGGTATATGGCCATAAATTGTTCTTAATTACAATTATAATTATTATTTTTAAATTATTCTTAATTTGTTTGTTCCAAAAAATGTTTTTTAGCGCATAAGAAAAAGTTCGTGCAATCGTTTTAGTTTAAAAATTTCGTTTTTGTTTTTTTTTCGTTCAGTGTATCGACTGAACTAAATGCCAACAATACAAACGTCTCTTAAATTAGAGTAAAATTAATTTGCTGAACACATTAGCATGTTCTAAGAAATTAATGTTGCGACTGACGAGTTGTATGAATTTCAGCAAGAGTTAACTAAGTAATTCCTACTCTCTGCGAATTATTGAGATTAAATGCAAAATCACGTAGGTTTAGTGTTGCATGTAATTAGTTGTTAGAATTTTTTTTAATAATATGGCTAAACTGGTATCAAAGCCAAGCGTGTCGCCTTACTTTAAATGGAGTGGGACCAAGTTCCCTCCAAATGGAAAATTAACAACAGATCAAGTGATTAGAAAACACCAACATCTGAGGATTGAAGAATGACGTCAAAACATCAGAAGATTGAAATTCAAAATTTGGATAGAGATTTGTGGGAAAACTTGTCAAAATTAAGTAAGAAATTATTCATGTTTCCACCTTAACGCATACCTTTCAGTTTTAATGCTTATAGGAGCTCGTAAGCTCCTTATCAAAATCACAAAGGTACAAATAAAACGTAATTGCCTCCATAATAGCACAAATCAAATGCGCGTAGTCGCACGAAAAGGAAACACTAATTGCTGCAATAAATAACGAAACTCCTCCATTCATCAATATCTATATATATGTACGTTTGTGCAGATCGTTTGGTCTTGGTCAGTGTATTCATGTTGCCTTCTCCGCTCGATGATGTTATTGAACATCAAACCAGGTATTGAGTATATGCGCCTGTCTCTGGCTTTGCTTTGATGATCACTTTTTTTCCGGAACGGTCTTCCTTACCTTCTCATTCGTACGATGATCAATGTCTTCCTCACGATCTTGTAGCTAGTCCAAGTCCCATCGTCGCGGTCGTCGTTCTTCAATTCACTGCATAAATGGTCTAAGTGCAAGTTAGTTAGATATGTTCATACCGTCGTCGCCGTCGAAAGATGCATTAAGTTGGAGCCTTCGGGTGTTTCGAACTATGGCAATCGTATAATTGACATGCCAGAGCCAAATCTATGCTATGAACTATTTACTATGTGCCACGCTGAAACGTTTTGGATCAACCCTAATTGAACTAGTTTAGCCATGGCTTGAAAAGGTATAAACAAAAACAAAACGGTCCAAGTCATTTTTCCACAATTTATGGGTTCTCCCGCATGAAACGATGCCCCACATGATGCGAGAAATCGTGAGTGTCCATTCCCATGGCCGGCCAGTCGGACGGTCGCACTCGTTTCACAATAGGCAACAGCCATCTATTAAGTTCTAACTTCCCGGTCTCGCTCGGGTTGAATGACTGATTTGGTCTTCCTGCGTCTGCACCTTTGCATGATGCCTTCTTCCAAGAAGAACGTGAAAAACGAGACAGCCCAATATCAGCACACACAAAAAAAAAAACTAAGCCCCTTTTCAAAAAATTAACTGTAAAATGATTTTAAATACGCCACAACTGATTTTAATTCATTCTGACAGTTTCGACGAATATTCAACAACCGCAACACACAGTTCCGTATCTTATGTCCTTTAGGCTTTGTGAACGACTCCGATTTCGATTCAGTGAATGCCACCTCCACTCTCAACTGTCCAGTCATCACCAAACGGATGGACGTCCATGTAGTCGCCGTTTGTTGTCGTCGTCGTAGGTTGGTTGGAACATTTTAACAACAAATTATGATGAAAAGAATCTGTTAGTCATCCTCGGTCCTGTCCTCGCTCTGCAGCTTGCTTTCGAAATTTTGTTCGAATTTATTTTGGATCTCTCAGAGAAGTGAGACAAGAGAAGGGAGAGTAATTTAACACTGCTGCTGTTGAGTCCCCAATGGCCATCTCCAAATCTGCAGCTTAGGGGAATGAAAGCCATCAACAGAGTATGTATATCCACCATTGTGGATATACACTGGCCATCAACTTGTTGGTGTTCGGTCAGTTCGCTCGAAAACCGTTCATAATCCTGTGACAGACGATCCAAACCGACTTGTCCGGGACCTACGCAACAAACTTCACATAACGAAACCTGCAACACTCACCATGTTAGTGCGTGTGGTTTTTTTGGTCACTCTGCTACCATTTTAATGAAACGAGTGTAAGTGGTGTTGGTTTAATGTCGCGTCGTCGCTATGCGATGTGGTACCGGTCAGCCAGCGAGCCATCATCCAGCCGCACGCTTGGATGAAGCGACGCCCCAATTTTCTCAACAAAATAATTAAAAATGACATTTTGGACATTTTTATTTTGTAAACATGAATTTGTAAACGGAAATTATGTTTCCTCTTTTATTCATGAAGGGTGGCTTCGACTCTGGGCATGGTGGTTATGTCCCTTTTTGGATGTCCATCGACGATGTGACGTCTGTCGGCTTCCCCGTTTAGCCAACTGGACGTTAACAATGGTATGACAGAATGTGAATTTTATTTTCGTTTATTTTTTAGACAGCAACATGAATTTGGAACGCGCGTTCAGGTAGATTGAATTAATGCGAAAAAAAATTAAATAAAAATGTTGCAGAAGGGCAGACAGACAAATTTTCATGGGATGCACTTTTATTTTCTGGCGTAGTAAATTAAGGAATTTATGGAGCGCAGGCGAGTTTATAGTGGGTAGGTATCTACGGGTTTATCTACTCCAATTCAAATTCGAGGGTTGGTTGGGTATGAAAATGAGAATGATGAGGGTTTGAGTTTTATATTTTTTGCATGAGGAAAATGTTTGTTTGAGTTATGGAGACCTGTTGGTCACCGTTATGTGGTCATTAATATATCAAGAAGGAGAGTCTATGGACAATGCTTCATTGAGCTGGAATATTTTAGAAGCCACTTTTGTGAGGTAATTTAAACTTGAGACTTTATTATCTTAAAGACTGCGATATAACTTGAATAGGGGAGGTTTTGAAAGACAGACAGGAAGTTATGGGAGCTCACATCATAAGCTAAGATGACCCGTGTGCAGGGTTATAAGGGGTCCGCCAAATAACCTTTTTTTTAAATGCTATAAAAAAAACTGCTGAATATTTTCTCAAATTTCTTTTTTTATTTGAAAGTAGAATCCTTCCTGTTAATAATGGAAAGTAACTTCATTCACGATCGGTTACATTTTTAAGCACATTATCGATTTTGTGCAGCTGCGTTTCACCAATGGCTTCACGAATATTGTCCTTTACGTTAGGTTAGGTTATAAGGAGTGTGCTGAGCATGAACTGTTGTATACACGGGGGCCTACTGGTCCATTGTGATCCCCTATAAAAATAAAAGCTAGCATCGATGCTATTCAAAGTTGCCGATTAACGTAGACCGGCTCGTTAACGAACCAGTCTGTGCTATCTATAATAATGTTTGCCATTGAGACCTGTGCTAGATCATCCAGTTCCCAAAATGACGGAGTCGGTTAGTTTGGAGGTACGGACAGTCACAGACCAGGTGCTTAATGGTTTCTATTTCCTCGTCATCCTGACAGCTCCTACAGAAATCGGGTGCAAAAGCCCCTATCTTGTTGGCATTTGTGCCAATGGCGCAATGACCCTTTAGTACACCTATCAGAATTTTAATGTTCGTTTTACTCAGCGATAAAATATACCGAGTTTCCTTTTCATTAAGGTAAGGCCATAAACTTCTAGAGATTACACAATCGTCCCTGGATTTCCAGGAGTTATTGATTATCTCTTTTGATTTAAGATCTATCTTCCTCTTGAGTACCCCAATCGGGACGAGTGGTCTCCTATCTGAATGGTCGCTACTACTTGTATCTGCTTCTGACCCTACTATTTCATTCCCTTCTATATATTGCTGTGTCCAGGAACCCAGCAGAGCTTATCCTGGTTAGTGTGGCAGTTCTATTTAATTCTTTCCTACAGTTTAAAACTACATTTGATCGTATGGGCTCAGTAATCTCCGAGGATCTTAGCTTTTCATGATGTGCTATTTCAGCTGTTTTTTCAATGGTATAGATCTCGGCCTGAAAGACACTACAGTCAGCTTGGAGTTTATACGCCACTCCAGCACCTTTTCCTTATTCCAATTATGAACCGTCAGTGTAGAAGGGATACCCTGTTCACTTATAAGGGAATCAGGATCCCAAACCTGTCTTTCTGGTATTCAAATAGAAAATTTTTTCCTATCGAAATCTAGATTGGCCCGTGTCCATAAATGCTGTTCTTCCAAAAACTCAGTTCTTTTAAACGAATTGCTTTTTTGGCTTCCGTGCACCTTATCCAGAGCCAGAATATCCAAGATCATTTCCAACCCAGCTTGTGGGTGTGGATCTCTGAGCCCCTGTTATTCCTATACAGGCTAGTCTCTGTATCTGTATATATATATTGTCCTTTAAAGCATCGATTGTTTCTGGCTTGGCGGCTTAACATTTATCTTTAACGGCACCCCACAAATAATAGCCCTACGGTGTCAAATCGCAACTCCGAGGTGGCCAAACGACATCAGGTCTGCTGATGATAATGCGATCTTCAAAAACAGGGCGCAAAACATCGTGTGTAGCTTTGGCTGTGTGGCACGTAGCGCCTTCTCAATTTTTGTGAACAAGAATTAGTTCAACGAGGCCCGATTACGATCGCCATTTTCGGCCCAATTATGGCTCTGGACCAAAATCCGCACCAAACAGTGATTCATTTTGGGTGTATTGGCTTTTCAATGTATGCGGGCGGGTTTTCTGTGCCCCAATTGCAACAATTTTGCTCGTTTACATACCCACCAAGACCAAGAGATTCATCTGAAAAGATAATTTTTGTTTGCAAAATCCGAATCTTCTCTAAGTCGATTGCAGGCCCACTTAGGGAAGCGAAAACGCATTAAATGGTCACTTGGCTTCAACTCCTGAACCAATTCGACTTTGTATGGCGTGATACCAAGGTCTTTATGCAAAATTCATCTCAATGATGTCTCCGAAATGTTCAATTGTTGAGGACGACTGTGAATTGATGTTGATGGCGATTCACGCACACTTTCTGCCACAGCAGCAATATTCTCACGTTTCGGTTTATCGATGAGGATGACAGTTTCTTTCACTTTTTTCACAAGATAACGAACATACGGAGCGGACGGTGCTTCACTTCTTCCAAAATCCGTACACATTCTGCAACAAAACCATGATTTTCAAAGTAATGTCGCAATATTTCCCAGCGATGTTCAAGCGTAACCGTAATCGTTTAGCGGAAGGATAAAACTAATTTTATGTCAAATCAGACATGAGCTAAGTGTTACCATTCACGAAATAAGCACTAGTTGAAAAAAAAAACGTTAGATGACGAACCATTACGTTTATAAAGGGTTTTCCAATAAGAGGTGTTATATTGAATAGCCCGCTATTTCGTTAGTTATCACTTTCGAAGCTGTCATTTTTTGACATTTGACAAGTAGAAACTACTCCATTAATAAAACTTAAACGATACACGCTTCAACAATGCACTGAAATTATTAAAATTCAGTATAAAAATGGTGAAAATTTGGCAGAGATGGTTTGTAAAAGTAAAACATTTTTAGTGAAGTGAAGCAACTTGTCGGACCGCAATATAGAAATTGGTGGACTAATTCGAGCTGTTGGGACAAGTTATTGATGTAAAGAATAAAACCAATACACGTCGCTCAAGTACAACTGAGAATATTGCTGTTGTATCCCAAAGTGTTGAGGAAAACCCAGGTTTGTCCATTCCTCGTCGTTCCCTGGAATTAGGCATTCCAGAAACGGCAAAATGGTCGGAATTGGATGGTATTGATCTGGACAACGTTTACTTTCAACAAGACGGCGCGGCGCTACGTGCCACACAAGCAATGAAACCATCCATCTTTAACTGGAAAAGTTTTCGGACCGTGTTATCTCCCAAAGAGGTGATCACATTTGGCCACCGAGATCTAGTGATTTAACACCTTGCGACTTCTTTCTTTGGGATCACGTGAAAGATAAGGTCTACGCCAACAGCCCAGCGTCGATTCAATACCTCAAGGATGGAATTCATGAGGCTATCGTTATGGCTATGGTTATGGAAAATTTTATGAAAAGGATATGGTCCTGTAAGCGTGGTCGTCGCGGCATTTGGCTGATGTTGTGTTCCATTATTAACGGCATACCTTGAAACATCCGATCATCTATCTCAAAAAATGCCATTTTTCTTTGAATATCAAAACAGCACCTCTTATTGGAAAACCCCTTACTATGGACATTTCTATTTTTCTAAAATTTTATCCTTAGGGGTGTAGTTAACCCAATTGAATGATTAAATATCCTTCCATGTTCCAGATTTCCAGTTGCAAACTTCATTTACCTACTTGACATTTCGAGTTTCCAGTTTTTTTTTTCGTCATTTTTCTCTATTTCCAGTTTTTTTCTATGCAGACTCTGGTTGCTGATTTCCGGTATTCGGATTCCCAATTCTGTTGCCCGGTTTTCAAAGTCCGACTTAAAAAATTATATCTAGTCTTTGAAAGGTGACCATAGATTTCGGATTAAACCTTATAAGCTCCAAATAATGAAATTAGTGTTACTTACGTCTGGAAAATAAGAATATATTTTATGCCCAGCGATGTTTGAAGTGACAAAACTCAGCGATGTTGCCATGACCGGACACTGAAAATTAACAGGCGAAATGGTTGGGTCGATACAAAGGGGACGGAAAAAATATACATAAATCCATTAGAAAGTGCAAAGATTTTTCTCTCCGATACTTTTCAAAACAAAGTGCACGGCGTATGCCATATTCCAACTTTTTCATCTTTCCAAAGAAAAATAGAGCTTCAAAATTAATTAATTAATTAAAGATTGCGAAAAACATAACAGAAATATTCAAGATTTTTCAAGTTATGCAAATCCCTTCAATTTGATTACCACAAAAATATTGACTAACCATATCTGAAATGCCATTAACCTGTAACAGCCATGATGTAGCGTTAATTGTTTAAACAAGTTCTTCGTATCTGTACCTGAATCTGTTTCTATATTGATAAAAATAATAAACAAATTTCAATCTCAATAATTCGCTGTTTTCGAAATTCTTGCAGTCTGTTTCTGCCTAGCGGGTATAGGTGCAAAAAAGAGCCTATACATACTTACATTCCTATTTTCCGTTAAAATTGATTTTGTTTTTGTTTACCGTTTCACGTCAGAATCAGACAGAGAGAAGAGACAGCCAGTTAATATGCGATACAGAGAGCGCCACAAACAGTTCTTAATGACATTGACATTGAGTAAGGTTCTTGCACTGCGAATTTCGTATCTACGAAAATAATCAACATAATGACAAGGTGGGTATGTGGGTAGTGGAATCTATAGTGATGTGTATAGTGTGCATTATCGATATCGATATAATTAAAAGATGGAAATCGATTTTGCGCTTGGTGAAACGAGTTGATTTTCGGCCATCAGTGAGGTTATTGAACTCCAATCAGCGATCGATCATCACAAAAAAATAAAATGAATACAAACAAGTCCGCTGTCAAAAATGATGAAATTGATGCAGGTGAGATTGTTTTCGGTTGTTTTTCTTTTTGATTTTCACAAATCTTCGCAAGTGCATTTATCAATAAATTTTTGCTATCTTCTTTTGATTAAAAGCAATTTTTATCAAAACAAGTTTGTGAAATTGTTTTATTATCAGATAAGGAACATAATAAAATGTGTATTCAACAAAAATATATAGTTAAATTATTACTAAATTATTGAAGCTTCCTGGTTATCGGAAGTTACTTACCAGTGTTGATAAGATTTTGGAGCCATGATTTTGTGTTAAATTTCAGTGAAATTGCAAAACGAAATCTAAAAAAAAATACAAACAACAATTTCTTTGAATACCCCAAATAGCGAGAATTTTTCTTTATTTCGTTTGAAACTTAGAGCATCATTCTTTTGATTTTCTAAGAATTTTCAAGGCAGGTACTAGTACTTGACCTTTTTGATTTAGAGTTCAAAATGTTATCCTTGAATATTGTTGCCGTTGCCATCAAAAACATACTTTACTTATACCTAGGTGCTTACAAACATATGTATTTTCTGAAATATTTTGATGTCTCACCCGTTTATAAAGTTATTTTGCTTTCTTTTTTATTTTCATTTGATTAGACAGATACGCTTTAATACTTGAAACATTCACCGACTGGTGATTGGGGGACGGGGATTTTGTTATTTTTCAGTATTTGCGTTTTAAGGTGTAAGTAAACAAAAATATTTTCGTAGTAGAATTAGAAGTGAAAGTGGTGATGGAAGAGGTTTATGTTTAGTTCATTTCATACCTTGTTAATTATTATTTTGATGATAACATATAACAGGTAATTTTACAAAATAAAATCGAAACAGAGTAAAGCACTATTCACATGAGCACGAACGACGACCAACGAATGAACGAAAATTCGTCGATTTTGACATTTCTTTGACATGAGAGTTTTTAATTCGACGCGAATGAACAACCAAAACACAAGGCAAGAATGATTTTTGAGGTTAGACGCGCGCGAATATTTTGTTCGTTGGGAGTGTGGATGATGTGGAACGCGAATAGAGTTTGGCAGTTCGTATCAACCACAATTCTTTTCGCGACGAATAAATTTGTTTTCTCAAATTTATTAACATTTTAGATTAAAAATTTAATTTATGCATCACAAATCAAACATTAACTTCACTTTTATTTTGTAAAGAAATATGGCTCCAAACGTATCTAAAATCACTTTTCTTCATTCATTCGTCGTTCGTTGGTCGTGCTCATGTGAATAGTGCTTAAAAATTCTAAAATGTTATTTTTTTCACAGATTTTATTTTAAATAAGGAACTCATTTTCATCACTAGAAGTTATGAGATTTATGGAGACTGAGATTAAGCACCTTTTTTGATTGTTTACCCTGAATGTTCAAAGAAATTTGCGGATAAAGTACCTACTTTGAACATCATTCTTGTAACGAATAAAAATCATTGTGCTTTCACTCAAATTTATTCAAAATTCAAACATTTGTTTTACATGTTGTGTATGAAAATACATATGTATATAGTTTGTTTTATGTACTTTAACAACAATGGCAGAAGAAGTCGTTCCGAATGAAAATGCTAGTTTACTTGAAGACTATCCACCAGAAATACAGGAACATCTCATGGTAACAAACAATCCGATTAAGAATAAATTAATTCAGTAGGCATTTGTCATTTTTTTTTTCGAAGCTGGTTGACAGTTGGTCCTTCGATATTTTCGAGTTTACAAAAGCTACCGGCAATAGACCACTTAAATACCTCACTCCATATCTCTTCAATCGCTATGGATTTATTAAAACATTTTCAATCAAACCAAAAGTATTGGAGAAATTTATAAACAAAATTGAGAGTGGATACAATCGTTTCAACAATACATACCACAACAGCAGACATGCAGCAGATGTAACTCAAACCGTAAATTCGATCTTACGGCATAATAACATCTATACTTGGTGGACAGATCTAGAATTATTTGCAATTTTATTTGCTGCCATTGTACATGATTACGAGCATTCAGGCACAACTAACAATTTTCAAGTGATGACAAAATCTGACAGAGCCTTAATTTACAATGATCGGTCCGTACAGGAAAACTATCATTTGAGTGCGGCTTTTGCCATTCTTGAGCAATACAATATTTTGAGAGGTCTTTCATTTTATCAGTATCGTCGGTTTCGAACTTTAGTTATTGACTCAATCCTATCAACCGATATGGCATTTCATTTTCAAATCCTGAAGGATATACAAAAAAATTTACGCAAACCAGAAAAGAAATTGGATAAATCTCAAACCTTGTCATTTATTTTGCATGCTTGTGGAATATCGAATCCAGCGAAAAAGTGGTGTCTCCATAGTCAGTGGACAGAATTGTTAATGGAGGAATTTTTCAAACAAGGTGATTATGAGAAACAACTAAATCTGCCAATTAGTCCACTTTGTGATAGAACTACCACTAAGATTCCAGAATCGCAGATTAATTTCGCTGATTTCATCGTGAGTCCAACTTACAAAATTTTTGGTGACCTGTTGGATTACATTTCAAGGGAAGTAAATAAAAATCAGGAAGTTGACCAAACGAAACCGTGGGGTGAATGTATAACGGAAAACAAGAAAAATTGGTTAAAACAGAGACGTAAATTAAATTTGTTTGAAGCAATGTTACCGTATATTCAGTTTGTTTAAATTTTTTCAGGCTATTTAAGAAAATCAACATCTAAAAGACAAACTATTTAAAGTATTCGGCAAAGCCACGTGATTGAGCAGAGCACTTCTTGAGAAACGAAGAAATATTGAATTTCAATCAATTTACGTTTACGTTAAGGGAAAAAAATAATATAATTATAAATACTGTAGTATTCGGCTAGGTGTGAAAATTAAAACTTTTTCACACTTGCAAATAAAAATAAAAATTACTTTATTCAATGACTCTCAAATTTATTTATTCAGCACTTTGAATTATCACTTTATCCAACAAAATAACTTTACTTTATCGCAGTGTACAATCAATTGAATTGGCTTTGCTTTCGAGTGCCTATTTTTATATCAGAAATAACTTCCAGAAAATACTGGGTTTTTGTAGGCGCTGAAAGTTCTCGATACTTGACGAAAAGTTCTCTTCTTAATAACTAGCAGCCACATTAATAAACACAGACTAGCAAAGGACAAACTCTTAGTCTGTGGACTAGTGGAAAATGCTATTAATAAAATAAAATTTCTTAAGTGACATTAACATACTTACTTCGTCCACCTTAGGCGTATTAATAGGTATGGAATCTGCATTTGGAAGAAATTAAAGAAGGCATGAATAACGTGCTTTGGATTATGTGTACCTTTAACTTAATTCTATTGGAAGGGAATCGTTCAAAAGTCTGTTCACGTTTTGTGCCAATAAAAATACTAAATACAAATACTAAAACCCAGAAAAAATATATGTTTACATTTTTTTAATTTTATTATTATTATTATTATGTTTATTTTTTCATATAAGATATTTAACAAAATTATTTGAAAGATATACAAGCATGGCTTATAAGCCGTCTGCTGAAAATACATATAATTACATGAATTAAATAAATACAATAAGGTAGATGACAATTTATTAAATTACAATTCAAATTACAATTAAAAGTTAAGTCGAGAACGGAAAAGGTAAAATACAAAAGAAACAAAAACAAAAGGGTTAAAGTGTTTCGATACACGAAATGGGCTTTTAGTTTAGCTAAAGCAAAAAATTATGATTATGATTACATGTTTCTATACGTTAGGGCCTCTGAAACAAATCGAATAAGAGCTTTCCAACCACTTTCTCCATTTAAAATTGCGAAACATTCTTCAATTGTAAAAAGCTTTTGTTAAAATGTAATCTTCGCATTTGTTGTATGATTGGGCAAAAAGCTAAGAAATGAGAAATGTTTTCAACCTGATTGAGGTTGCATAAAGAACAATTCGCATTCAAATCATTTCTATGAGGTCTATAGCTAAGCTCAAGCATTTCAACGCGCATTTTAAAGACTACGCTTATCTATTATCGACAGTGAGATCGTTTCTAAAATAGTTGTTATACCCCAAGCATAGGTTGAGTTTAGAGTAAACTGTTCTTGTAACAGACTTTCTTGCCCGGGTTAGTGATTTCTGATACATAGTTTCGTCTATAATGCAAATAAGGTCATACAATTCGTTTCTCAGTTCTTCTAAGTCATCAGTACATAGTGACAACGGATAGTTATATTCTGATGCCAAATCATACCAGTTTTTAAAAGGAGGGTATCTTGCCCGTAGAGCTGTCAACATAATCTTATTTTGAATATTGTTGTTAGGTCTCCGCAAGACTTTAACAATATGGTCAGCATTAGCCTTAAGGTTTTTTAAATAGATTGGAGGTAGGCCAGATTCAATGTAAATAGCGTAATTTGGAGTATTGGAGGGGAGTTTGAAAACGCGTTTAAAAAAGTATCGCTGGACCAATTTGATTGCTTCTAATTCCTGATATCCATATAGCATATAGCATATAGCATATAGGAGAGAGCTTTTGATATAGTTTCCTCAAATACCTTAAATTTAGTCGCCGCATATATGGAGTTGTTTTAATTTTCAAATTGGTTGCTAAATATAGGGGAATTTTTGGTTAACATCACTTTACTATTCTGAGATCAAATACTTTTTATTAGGTAATGAAAATTTTGTTGCCATGGACTAATTCTTAGTCTATGGACCAGTTAGACTGTGGTTTAAGAGTGGACTAGGTGTTTGTTTTTTATTGATATGGCTGTAAATGTTGTCAGCATTCTATTCTGTTATACACCAGCGCTTACTTCAACAAATAAAACTTTTGCTACATACTTATTCTACAATAACACAATATTCCCTTCTTGTTGTGTGTAGGGTGTATACATATTACAATACTTTATTCGTTTGTTAATTGTTTTTCAATATTTGTTTTTAAGTATATTTCCCCATTTTTACTTGCGACATATAGAAAACATATGTACAGATTTCTTACTTTAAATTCAACCTTTCACAAGTCAAATTCACCCAAAATATAAATTTTATTGAATTTATTTTTATTCAAAATTATTGTCATGTAATACTATTACAAATCTGCTCCTGCAGCAATTTTGACAGTTTTCGCAAGTTACCGTCTCCTCAGAAGTTTCTAATATCTAAATTGAACGAGTTGTTTGATCAACAAGGTGACAGCTTCGCTCGTTTTGTGAATACTAGCTTTATCAAGTATTGACCACACATGGCTTACATTTCGTCTCTAGAGCTTTTTTAATAATTAACACACAAAATTACAAATACTGGTTGAAATTGGTTTGTTAAAGGGTGAATTTGATTTGCAAAAAGGTGAATTTGACTTTTAAAAGGGTGAATTTGATGTAAAAAGACAGTAGGTATATATGACGTATTGAATTCGTAAAAAAAAGTTGAGATCTTGACCAAATATGACATCACGATGAAAGAGAAGTCGAAAACAGTGGGTCCAGCGATTATGTCCGTCTGTCTGTCTGTCTGTTTAGGCACCTACAGCCTTAACCACTGGTCCGATTGACTTCAAACTTAAAAATTAGAGGTTTGAGCGAATTCGCGTGGGTGGTTTTTTTTTTATTTTGTTTAAGATCAAAACTTAGGGTAGCCACCACACAATTATATATTTTTTTCAAAATACTGATGTACAGTGCGGCTCACATGGTTAGCCGCACTATTTTTTTCCTCAATAAATTGTAGTTTTTCTGTTTGTTTAATGAGTTGGTTGGTTAATGAGTGTACATTTTAAAAGTTTTTCCGAGTATTTAAAGTGAAAATGGGTAAAAAAAAAATGTTGACGGTGGCAGAAAAAGCAAAAATTGAGGCCTACCACTCAGAAGGATATATATGAGGAAAATTGCCAGTAAAATAGGACGTAGTGATAAAGCAGTTTGAAATTTTTTATCAAACCCTGCTACCTACGGAAAAAATAATAAAGAAAGGACAAAAACAGCCTTAACACCGAACGAGAAGCGAAAAATAATAAGAATTGCCTCAAATTCAGCACACTCCACAATGAAAATCAGACAATTAGCGGGGGTAAGTGCCAGCAAATCAACGGTTCGTCGAGCTATTTTAAGTGCTCCACACTTGAAATTCAAAAAGCTAAAAAAAAAAACACCACTAAACGGTGCAAGAAAGGAACTTCGGTTAGAATTCGCGCGTCTTCACATGACATGGGATACTCAGATTGGGAACGTTTTAAATTGGAGAAATGTGGTGTTTTCTGATGAGAAAAAGTTCAACCTAGATGGTCGTGATGGGTATAATTTTTATTTCCATGACATCCGCAAAGACGAATGCTTTTCGAATCGAAATCATTCCAAGAAAGGAGGAGTAATGGTATGGGGGGCCATTTCATACTACGGCGCCTTTGAGTTGGTTTTTGTCTCTCACAAAATGACAGGAGTTTCTTATAAAGCTCTTTTGGAAACAGCTTTTCCAGAAATAAGAGAGCTTTTTGGACCAATGCAGTGGATCTTACAACAAGACAATGCTCCGATTCACAACGCGCACGTAGTAAAAGCATTTCTCGCTAGTGAAAATGTGGAACTGTTGCCGTGGCCACCATACTCACCTGATCTAAACATTATAGAAAACGTTTGGGGATGGCTGACCCGTCAAATTTATGAAGGAGGCATACAGTATGAAAGCTGTGAGGAGCTTGTTGCCGCGATAAAAGATGCCATTAAATTATTTAAAAAAGTTATATGAATCTCTTAAAAGTAGAATTTTTGATGTCATTTCAAGTCGTGGAGGTTGTACAAAGTACTGAAACTGTAAAAAATAATATAATAATAATAAAAACGCAAGAAAAATTAGAAATCGATCAACTTCTTTTTTTTCAAACTTTTAACAGGTGCGTCTAACCAAGTGAACCGATTTATTTGAGCTTTTTTTTTGAACTAGTGGGGAAAAAGAGATGAAAATAACCGTTAGGTGTGTCTCACTAATTTTGAATTTAGGTTTTTTTCCAAGAGAATTTAATAACCTTTCAAACAAATAATGCATTTTTTGGTAGTTTATGAGAAAAACAAACAGAAAAACTACAATTTATTGAGGAACAAAATAGTGCGGCTAACCATGTGACCGTATTTTATGTAAAAAAAATATGTTTGAATTGCTCCAAAACGGTACCTTTCTTAGAATCGTTTTTTGTTATCATGTGGCACGGCAGTGCCCCGACCAAGTCGAGCTCAATGAAAACATTGCCATATCATCCTTTACTAAAACCATTTCGCCGCATTTTCAGGCCCCTATATGAGAACCGTTGGATAAGTCCAGAAAGCTGAAATTTTCACCATCCAGTTAGCTAACTTAAAATCTAAAATTTCAAATCTGTAGATTATTTAGTTCTGAAATAAAGCAAAATTAAATTAAGAAAGCAAAATTTCGCATTTTAGCTACTCACTCACTCACTATAATGAACATCAGAATAGAACTTGTATTTCCCATTAACTCAGAGAGTTGAAATTTGGTACAGAGTTAGGCTTTAATGGCTAATCGAAGATCTGGTGTCCCTGATTAGAAAACACAAAGAGCCAACCAAATTATAAGAGATCGATATACCCCGGGCATACGTGTATCTATAGGGAACAATTTCCAATCTGTGTGATGTATATCCTTACAATTCACAAGAGCCAAGGTCTTGGTCTAAAAAATTCCCTCATGGACATTGGCACCTCTATATTCCCTTGTGGCCAAGCCTACGTGGCGCTTTCACGAGAAACCAATCTTCATTGGGTGCACCTCATATATGTTGACGTCAAGAGTATAAAAGCTGAAACTTCAGTGATAACCGAATACAACCGGCTTAAGCGTAAATACAGCTCCAATCTTTCTGAAACCGTCTAAACCGTCTTAAAGAATAAATAATGAACGCGAATATGCAATACGAAAAACTGTTGCTTCTGTACAAGAATCATAACCGGGAAAAAGGAAAGAAAGATTTGTAATAATAAAAACAAAAAAACTACTAATAAAGAGAAAAAAACTGTGTCAGTCCTTACTGCGATTTCGGTGTTATTATGATTAATATTGAGTGACTTGGCCGTTGATGGGTGCACAAGGGTACAAAACTAAGAACGAAAGTAATAAAAAAGGGACTTCGTCACGTAGGAGTTATTCAATTCCTTGGACCAACGTTTAATAAAACCAAGAAAACGATTGGCTTTGTTAATTATCTGGTCAATTTGGGTGTTAAAATAAAGTGTTTTATCACAAAGAACACCTAAATCACATATGGATTCAGTAACTTTGATGGGTTCATTTTGAAAAGAGTAAATTCTTGAGGTCTCAACTATCCTTTTTCGTGAAAAGGTTAATTTATGACATTTACTAATATTTAATTCCAGAAAATTTTGTGTACACCAAATGTGAAATCGATTGAGGTCGTTTTGGAGGAGAACGTGATCAGAGGAAATATAAATGGCTTTATAAATTTTCATATCGTCTGCAAACATTAATAGAGAGAAGTCTTGTAAAATAAGGCTTCATTAATTGTGAGAACGAAGATGAGCGGTTCAAGGTGACAACCCTGAGGAACTCAAGAAGTAGCAATGATAGGCTTGGATAGGGAACAATGAAAAAGAACTCTATAGGCTCGGTTCTCCAAGCTTGAAGCTAACCACTCTATAAAGAATGGCGGATAACCAAGAATGATTTTATGGGATACTTTGTCAGAGGTTTTGGCAAAGTCTGTATAGACTGTGTCAACGTCATACCCTTTTTCAAGAACTTTTAAGGCTTCAGAGACGAATTCAATAAGGTTTGTATTTGTTGACCTACCTTTGAGAAAGCCATGTTGGGCAGGGGAAAATATAGACTTGCAATAGAAATAGACTTAGACTGAATCATGCACTAGACTTTCAAATAGTTTGGGAATGCATGATTTCGCCATTGGTCTATAATCGTCAACCTTATTTTTAGGACCTTTTTTATGAATTATATATATAAAGGCGTCTTAAGTACTCTGCCATAGAGTCCATCGGATTTCCGTTTACAATTAATAAAATTAAAAAAGCATTTTGGATTGGAGAGGAGATTATTTCCAACTTTAGACAGGTATTGATTATAAAGAAGTTCACTTAATTCGGAGAAACGATAATAAGCCCCGTTATAATTAGAGTAATCAATTACTGACCTAGTCATTAAGAAGATTTTCCAAAGCTTATTACGTTTGTTTCGCAATTTACACAAGTCTTTGCTGTACCAAGGTGGGGAGGATGTAAAGTTTTTCTTGCAAGAGAGGGGAACGAATTCATCTATACACCACAAAATGAGTGTGTAAAACCTTTGAATTACAACGTTGATGTCAGAATTCTTGCAGGTAAAATCAAAATCTATTTGGTTTAAGAGCTCGTTTAATTTAACAAAATTTGACTTATAAGAGTTGTAACTCCGACCAAAATATTCATCATGGACATTAAGATTTTAATAAGAAAAGCAAACAGTTAAAGGGGGATAGTAGCGGTCAAGAGTCGAGAGGATGTGGGAACTTTCAGAGACTATACAATTTTGAACATTGGAAGAAAATACCAGGTCAAGGTACCTATCTTCCCATGAAATTTGGAGTTCCATTCATTTGGAAAAGACCGCTGTCAGACACTCACTCGGTCAGATAAAAACACTTCAATGTCGGAAGAAGAACATAAGGGAACAAAGTATAATTCATAATTAGACGCAGTCCAAGATAAATTAGGAAGATTGAAATCACCTAAAACTAAAATTGCGTCATTGGGCTGAGCAGAATCAAACACAAAGTCAATTGAATCAATTGCTTGATGGTAGGATGACATTTTTTGAGCTGGACGAATGTTACAGCATAGGATATAATTTTGTCGTTTTGTAAGATTAACTTTAATTACAACGTATTCCAAGTCAGATACGCTTGGTATGTCAATAGACGTAGTGTCGAGGTTATTTCGAACGGCAATAAGGACACCGCGGCTGGATGAACCAGGAATTACGTCTTTTCTGAAAACCGTGAACTCAGCTGATAAGAGCTCAGAGTTGAGAACATCAGAAGTCAGATTGCTTTCGGTCAAAGCAAAGACATCATATTTGGGAATTCAGAAACACGGCCACAGTTTTGATAGTAAAGGGTTAAAGAATTGGGTATAGATGCAATGGATGTAGAGTTAGGGACGATAATAGTTTTTGAAATCAGAACGGGATTTGTTCAAGTGAGATACTCGCTTCGAAATATGAATGATGCAAAAGAAGAGAGATCGTTGGTTACTTGAGTAACCCTACGAAAATATTTCAATTTCCAAAAAAGCGTCTCCTTTATGAAAATATTTGAACGAAGAATTTTAATGCTTCATTCTCCAAGATTCTCAGCATTTGGTGTCTCATAAACTTTCTGTTTTTGCAAAAGGATGTCGATGTGGCCTAATTCAGGGCTGTTAGTAAAATCGCAAAAAGTACTAGATTCCGATCTTCTTAATTCTCAAAATTTTGAATGACGAAAAGGAGTAAATTGTCATGAAAATAGGTATGCAGATATTTTTTTGCGCCCTCCACGGGGTAAGCCTTGACGTGGCGGAGCGGCTTACGGTAACTACTACTATGAAGCTTAGAGCTATGCGATCGCGAAACTTGATTTCGCAGAAGGGCCTCCCATGGTCGACAGGTCGAAGCGGAGAAGGCTGTTACTACCAATTACCCCACAACGAAGGAGTGTTCCCACCAAGGCACTCCCACCGAGGGACGGCAGCGAATGAATTTCTTCCTTGGAATCAACGGTAGCGTCTCCAGTTCCAGTTAGGCCGAACTACTTGGTGAACACCTTTACGGGCTACTTCGACTTATTTGAAGCCCAGGCCGTAAAAGGAGCGGTTTTTCCGGCTCTTGCACTTGGAGTCACATCAAGTGCCTGGTACTCCAGGTTGGGGGTTGTGCGTTGGGGTGACTTCCCGATCACGTAGAAAAAAGTTTAGTTGCGAAACAACAACAGGCCTCGGAAACGGACGGATACACTGATGACGACCCAAGCAAATGTACAAAGGACAACGATTTTCGGATATGCACGTGGAATGTTAGGTCCCTTAATAGACCGCGTGCTGCCGAACAGTTAGCGGAGACCCTCAACTTCTACAAAGCAGATATTACCGCTATCCAGGAAATGCGATGGGATGGACCGGGCAAAAGGAGGATGAAAAACTGCGACATCTACTATGGTAATTGTTACCGAGAGCAACAACAGCGACTATTTGGATTCGGATTCGTCGTGGGAAGCAGACTCAGGCAAAAAGTCTTGAGCTTCAAATGTGTGAGCGAACGCATCACGACAATCCGAATCAAGGCTAAATTCGGCAACATCAGCCTAATATGTGCGCATGCAGGAGGAAAACGGGCCAGGTAGGGTAGCGTAAAGGACCTATCGCCATTATAGACGAAACATCTTCAACTCCCAGAGGCGATTGACAAGCCGTCGTGCGCCAGATAATTCCCTG
>CAKKXW010000067.1:50172-64293 GCA_920937365.1 Sphaerophoria rueppellii | reverse complement strand
AAATTTGTTATCCGGTTTTTCGATATCCACTCTTTCAACCACAACCCGGCTGTCAGGATTGACCTTGACAAGCAATTTTAATTAGTTTCAAGCAAGGATTATGAAGAAACGAAATTGAAATGTATCAATATCGCTCAACATTCAACATTTCATACTGAAAGTTTCGTAGACATTAGTTCCTAAGGATACAAAATAATATCAAGCTGTTGTAAATATAATCTCCAACAGAAACTTTGTTGTCCAAAGTCTCAATCAAGAACAATAACAAACTTAAATGAACATGATTTTTTGTTCCTTTCAGAACTAGTCTCTCAATAGCAATCGATTGAGGAAACCCCACCATGAAATCCATCGAACGACACGACACTGTCGACCATAATACCAAAACCAGCTTTGGTTCTTTCAAATTCAAGTGGAACCAGTTTTTACCTAACTTTTCCTTATCCGATTCAAGACTTACGATTAACCTATCTGTCTCTCAGGTTGTTCTGTATTTTAGTCTTGAGTGTGCAGATTTTGCACTGCAAAAACGGACAAAAAAAACAACAACAACAAAACAAAAAAACAGCAGATGCAACACAACACACGACACAACAAGACACTCATCGTGATAAACCAGTTTAACCAGATATTGAAATCAGTCTGAAGCTGAAAACTCCTGACATGGAGGAGACTATTCTCGTAATCCCCCAACTCGCACAAAAGTTCGAGTTTCCTTAAAGAAGATCTCCCACTCTACTCTTATAACTACCATTGATTGCATGCGCAGACTCTATACAACACCATGTATCTTGTTGAGTTTTCAAGAGCCCAGCTGGCTTTGTAAATTTAACTTGCAATAGCAAGCAATTGCAAACAACTCGCTGCTTCCAGTCAGCTGTTTCAATTTCAATTGCCGTATGTTTTTTTTTTTGTGTACAAAGGAGCCTTTTCATTTCATCTATGCACTCCAACAAGCACTTCCAGTTGCAGTTTCGTTTTCACACATCGGAACATATTACGGGTAAGTTGTTTAAATGAGAAACCAGAAATACTGCCCCATGGTGGATTCAGATTGTTGGTGGAGATGGAAATGGTGATGGAGAGTTCAACCACTCTGGAAATAAAAAAAAAAAAAAGAAAAACCTGTAGTCTATGTAGGCCAGGGGCCTGCAAACGAGACCAATGTAACAAAACAACTTCCAGTATGCTCGATTCGTAAGTAAAACATGGCTTAGGCTGGATGTTGTTTGGGGTCAGATGCATGAATGGAGGGTTAAGAGGGGTGACATCAGGAAAACGGAAAAAACTTATGCATTAGCAGCTAGCATAAGTCAATGTTTTTGTTTTGAATTTGGAGTTTGCTTTATGATTCATTCCAGTCCGTCACATGGTTGGTATTTTTGGGCTTTATGAGGTTTTAGTTGAAGCTGAGTTTGTACGTTTATTTTTATTTTTAATGAGCAGCATTGATGTGTGTAGGAGTAGATGCAACTTGTTCATGGAGATATTTGTGCTCTTTCTTTATTGAATTTCTTGTTTATAATGTAAGGTAGCTAATACTTACATCGTATTTAAATATATCCATTCCGGACCTCAATTTCAAGACATTTCCTAACCTTGAAACGTAATTAAAAGTTAAGTCATTTAATGCTGGTAATTTTTCGACATAAATCAATAGACAAATAACGAAGTAACATTCAAAAGAGAAAAGATTTCAAAGACATGTGACTTTATAGTACCTGCCTTTAAGACCTAGAAGAAGTGAAAACCGCAATATCACGGCTGAAATCCAACAAAGCCGCTGGAGCCAGATGGACTAGCTGCTGAGTTGTTCAAAGCAGCAGGCGACGAGCTAGATAGGAGCATGCACCAAATCATCTGTAAGGTATGGTCAGAGGAATGCATGCCCGATGAATGGAAACTCAGCATTTTGTTTGCCCGATCCTAAAAAAGGGAGATCCTCTAAACTGCGCCAACTACAGAGAAATCAGTCCACTTAACATCGCCTACAAGATTCTCTCTACCGTAATATGTGAACATCTAAAGCCTTTCATCAACAATCTGATCGGTCCTTATCAATGTGACTTCAGGCCAGGAAAGTCAACCCTCAACCAAATTTTCACGTAGCGTCAGATCCTGGAAAAGACCCATGAGCTCCAAATCGATACCCACCACCTTTTCATCGATTTTAAGGCCGCGTATGACAGCATCTACAGAGAGGAACTGTGTAAAGCTATATCTAGTTTTGGCATCCCTGCCAAGCTCGTTAGCTTGTGCAAAAAGACGATAGAGAACTCACGCTGCTCCATCAAGGTTGGCAACGAGCTTACAGAATCTTTCGACGTCAAAAAAGGATTCAGATAAGGCGATGCACTATCGTGCGATTTCTTGAATATCGTTCTTGAGAAGATAGTGCAGAACTCCACCGTCAACACCAGAGGCACTATCTTCCAAAAATCTGTTCAACTTGGAGGAACTAAGGTAAAATAGTACAACACCCCAATCATCCCTGTCCTACTGTATGGTGCAGAAGCATAGACCTTTACAAAATCGGATTAAAGTGCCTTAGGCAATTTCAAGAGGAAAAGTTCTTCGGGTCATCTTTGGCCTCGTGTGCATTGAAGGGGAATGGCGCAGAAATTATAACAGACGAGTTGTACAACTACATGGACCTAGCCAGAAGGGTAAAGGTCCAGAGACTCAGATGGCTGATAAGATGGTAATAAGTGACGTACTGCACGCAGACGTCAATTTGAAATGGAAGGATTCAGTGGAATCTGTAATCTCACTTTAAACATCTAGACTACGTGGACGACGCACATAGGTATGCTTAGCTTACTCTCTCATAGGATCATGGATCTCCATCAAATGACAACAAGGGTGGGAAGAGAAGCAGAAGTTTGGGGGCCAAAGATCATCTCGACGAAAACTAAAAGGATCAGTCATTGAAAATTCTCATCACTTCAAGTACATACTTCTGGACAACTGGTTGAAATGCCAATATTTTGGGAGTATGTTCTCTAACGGTTGGCAGAACTGAACTGACCTTAAACAGCCGAATCAGAAAATCGAAGGCTGCATTCGGAATGCTTTTCAAAATATGGCGGAACAACTCTCTTTGCCTAAAGACTACGACTGTTCCGATCTAAAGTTGAATTTGTAGTGCTTTGTGGTTGCAGCACTAAGAAAGTCACAGACAATGTTTCAAAACAGAAACATCTGGCCGAGAAGACATCAAAAAGCCATAGACTATATCATATACGAACAAAAAATTGGCAGTGGAACCCGCCTACACAAGAAGGAAGAAGGCAGGGTAGGCCTAGAAGTACTTGGCGAAGAACAATCGAACACGAAACAGCACGTCTAGGGAAAACTTGGATAGAGTTGAAATACATTTCCAGAAAGCATACACGATGGCTCGTAGGAGTAGTAGAGGCTCTATGTCCCGTAAGGGAAACACAACGAACGTAAAAGGTCCGAGGACCTAAGTAAGTAAGTGACTCCAAAAACTTAATGACGTTTCATAAACAATATTTCTTTCGTCCTGCCGCTTTAACATCACGTCTCCTTATGCACTTAAATATCCTTAAATTCAATCATATGTCATTCACCACACAATTAAAATGAAACAGGCCCTAACCAAAAGCTTTCCTTTCAATTAAACATTAACATCCAACCAAAACCGAATAAAAAAGGAAATGTGGACTTTCAATTCGTTATTACTTTTTCCTACGTCTACTTATTTCATTTGGCAATGAAAATTACATCGCTCGACAATGTAATTTCCACATTCACTGGCAGATATGTGAAAGTATGTGTACACTTTCCTTTCATTTCATTTATCTATAGCAAGAGTTGAATGAAACTTTTCACTTCAAAATTATCAAAACACAAGCACAACTCTTATACAGGTACAGGCCCGATGGCTATAAACATATATTTTGCCAATGCGTCTAATGACCCTTTTTTCTCTCTACCGAGAGCATCCCAAAATGAATCCCTAAATGTTTATATACCTTTACCTACATAATTATATAAGTAATTATGTAGCTCGTTTGTATTCTTCTATTGATGCCACAAGAAAGGAAAGACCCTTTGCGAACTCATCGATCTGGCTAGGCTAACCCCAAAGGATTTCACTCTCTCTTTTTCTCCCCGACGTTTATTTCATAATTCTTTCCTTATCTCTGTGTTTCAATCCTTCGAAGTTGAAAGTGAAACATTGACGTAGTTTGGAATTCTTTCTTTGGAACGAAATTTCCCAAATGGTTTTGTTTTCCTGAAAATATTGAGCTCTTTAAATTGATGATTTCGTATTAATTTGCGAATAACCAATGTTTCAAGACAAAATATTCTTACTAAACCACATCAACCGTTTATTACCGACGCCAATGATGCTAAAGGTCCTGGGCCTTTGCTCTTTTCTTCAACCAAAATCAAAATGAACTCTTTATCATCTTTTTCATCTTTAAAAAAAGCTCAACGTTAGATGAATTTCGTCAGTTTGCTTTTAAAATACAAATTTTGATATTTATTCTTAAGCTAAGAAAAAGATAAGTGGGGCTGTCGTTTAAGAGCTTTTGACAACATTTTGGAGACAGTTCTAAGGGCTCTTTTATTTGAAGATAATAATATCTTAAAAACAGAAACCTTGAGCCAATTGTATGCCGGTCAAATTCTCCATGAGAAAACGGAGAGTTGTTCTTATTAGTTCTTGTATTTAAAAAAGCATTCGGAGGAAGAGAAACAATTGCGTTGATTTTGTTTTCCTCTTTTTTTAGTCCGTGTCGATGCTGGTTGCCGGTTGGTCCTTTCGAGGTGAATCACCTCGAATGTGGCCTTTGTTGGATGCTACAGCACGTTATTAATATTTTTTTTTTCTACCACAATTCAGTTTAGTTTTCTGTCCTTCTAAATGTTTTTTCACTATTAAACAGGGAAAGTCTACACTCCTTTATATTCACTTCAAGCTTCACTAGCCAGCCATTGACTCCAAAAAGGAACCCTGAATTCGAATTGGCATTATGTATTTCTTTCCAGGCAGTGGCTCTTGTAAATATATAAAGATCAATGGCATTTGGAGATAAAACAGAAATATTTTTTATTAAAGGGATGTTAAATGATGCTTTTCAATGAAAAGGGAAATACAACATACATTTCTCTTGTCCAAGAATAATCAAGGATGGTGTTTGTCTGTCTGTTTTGCTTTAGTGAATGTTTAAGACAGAAGTAGTTTGAGTTGGTGTTGATGGACCTTGGTCCGATGTGGAAAGGCAAGGTCAAGTACGTTGGCTTCGGTAAATCGAATGTAGGGATCAAAAGCATTAAATTAAACTCGAACTTATTTTGTAGAATATCTTAGCTTTAAATTTATTCAGTTAGATTTAAGGATTTTTTAGATATCCCTAAATCGAACAGGATACTTTTTACAAGTCAGTGGCACGTACGAGTAAAAGAGAGTTTATAAGGAATCATGAAATAAGTCGAACATGTTTGAACTAGGGGGAGTTTTTCTTGAGGAGAATGCAACATCTTCTTTAAACACCAAAAAAAGGACCTGGATAACGAAATTAAGCAACAAGAACTATCCCGCTGTACTTTTGGCCGCATATTATGCCAGGAAAAAATCCTACCCTATCCTATCCATGACAATCAACTCATTTTAGTCACTCAAAGTTATGAGAATTAAAGAGATCAACAACTAGTACTGTTTTAGGCCAAACCATTTTTCAAAAAAAGAATTTGTATGAATCACCAAATGCTGAGAATCATGGAGAACGAAGCGTAATAATTCTTCGTTCAAATAATTCCATAAGAAATTGATTTTTTTCTGTAATCCCGAATCAGTCAGTTCAAAACTGCTTATGCTATACAAGGAAGGTCCGTCGACTGCTTTTTTTTTTTTTAATAAAATACAGTTACAGTTTGAAAATCTCGTGAATTTTTATAATATAATAAGCATGCACTCAAGAGGTTTATATTCCCTTTTTATGCCAAAGCACAGTGTGGGTGTTAGGTGTCGGTTAACATTGGTTTTGAAATCTTGAACATTGCAATGAAATGCGAACACAGAGTGTGGAAGAGAATTCCACATTCGCGTTGTACGGCTAAAGAATAATTCCATGAACATGACTGTTCGACCGTCCGAAGTTGGGCTCGAGGTTGAACTGATGGGCAGGAGGCGCGGGTAATTCGATTGAATATCTTACGGGGAGGAATGCAACTGGCTATTTCACTAGAGCATAAACCGTTGACGACGATGAGTCATGAGTCATCACGTGCGTCGATGTTCAAGTGATGCGTTTTATTCACCAATCATCTTGAACGCTCTTTCAATCGAATTACCAGCCCAAACGTGGGAGTTGTACTCAAGGTTTGGACGTATATATGTTTAAAAGATGGTAGCCAGATCAGAAGGGAAACAAATTTCTTGCATCGTCTTAAAAAACCTAAACATTTTGCTGCATTTTTGGCGACACCGCGTATGCGATCGTTCCACAAGAGCAGGTTCGTGATGCACATAACGAGAATTTTGAGATGTTCCACATGATGCAAGTGGTATACATGGACAGTGGCAAGGGAGTTATTCTCGCTTCAACTATACAAGACAGCATTGAGTTTTCGAAGCATTAAACTCTACGAAGTTTTTGTTCCCCATTGAACAATAAGTCAGAGTCAGAGTGAAAATGAGCTTTTCATATTTAGCGGTTGCAGTTCCACATATCCGAAGAAGAGGGATGTGAGTCTGGGATGGAATATGAAAAACTAAAGGAAGGTACTACCGTCAGCGAAAATTAAAAATTTGTTCCACTGTTCGGTGAGATTAACCATCAAATTACCAGTCGACCTATTGCTACGGAAGCCGGTCATTAAGAAACTTTCGTTCTTTAAGATATTTCATAAGCTGATATTTTATCAGCGCCTCCATGACCTTAGAAAGAAGGAACGTAAGTGTAATTGGACGATAATTGGAGGGAGAGGAGGATTCGCCTTTTTTGGGTATATAGGCTGGGCAAATGCTAGGACTTCACGATACAATACGATAGCCATATTTTTCGTTTGTATCGGTATCGTATCGAATACAAAATTATTTTAGCGTATCGTATCGATATCGGCGATAATTTAAAGACAATTGTATCGTATATCGTTATCGACTTCGATACCTCGATAAGATATCGAAATAAAAAATGTATTACTATAAAGCAAGCCAAAAAGTGAAACACAAGCTATTCAATATTAATTTAATTTAATTATAGACTATCCGAACCCGCGAACATCGTTTCACCCGCAATTTTAAATCGATATTAGTTGAAAGTAGTGTCCGTAGCTTAGTGGTTAGGTGCGTTCTGCTAAGCAGAACGTTGTGGGTTCGAATCCTACTCTTGTCCAAAGTTTTTATTTCATCTTTCACGGACACTGCCTCTTGCGTAGAACTGACAAAAGCACTTTTTCATCTGTCATGAAAAAGTGCTTCTCAACTTTGCCGTTCGGAATCGTCGTTAAGTTGTAGGTCCCCTCAATTCTTTAACCGCACCCACAGAATTGTTGATAAGAGTAGGCCACTTAAGCCTTGGCTCTTCAAGAGCTGTTGCGCCACTCTATTAATTTTTTTTTATTTGTTGAAAGCCCACAAGTCCGTTCTGATGGCAAAATATAGAACGGTGTACCTTTTCGAGTTTGGTGTTCTGGTTTAGGAGTGATACTTTATTTGTTGGAATATATGATTATAGATGAAGAGAACTTTACGCACGCAGAATCGAAACAAGAAATCTTTAAGTCGATAACGATAAATTCGATAATTATCGGTCAGTTCTTATCGGCGATACGATAATATCGACAATTTATAAACACGTATATCGTATCGATATCGGTATCGCAGGTACTGGATATCGTATCAACCTTCGATAGGATACGATACGATACGATACCGATATTTATATCGAATATCGTGAAGCCCTAACAAATGCTGTTTTCCAACTATGTACTTGAAATGAGCCCAGAAAGACGCACTCAAGAACTGGAGGAGTCATAATACTCTCCGGCAGCGAAGTGTTGAAGGTGAACTGCCTAGCTTTCAAGAGAGAGCAACAGGGACCGAGGAAGAATAAGAATTCTTTATGATTTTTTACAAATGACCAAAAATTCTTACTGCCTTTGGGACATTGCAGTATTTTAAGCCTTAATTTTTGTTCATGTTAAAACTAGGTCCTTCCAATAAGAGCATTGTTGTTTAAACAATTAAAAATGAATTTTAGGCCGTGTGGGAATTGGATGAATTGTGGTTACATTTTTAGCCACTTCTGTCATATTTTAACCTGCTCCAAAGCTAGTCTAATTTTTAACACATTTAAAGAGCTGAACAGAATTCATCGCCAGTCGCCCGGCGACTAATCTGACAGCTGTCAAAAATGAGAAATTTGTATGGCAGTCGCCCATTAGCAGCACAATGCGTCGTTCGTCGCCGAACTAGTCGCCCAAAAGTTGAACTTTTTTCAACTTAGTCGCACGACAAGTTTGACGTTTGTTTTTTTTATATCGTGTTGTTGCTTCCTTGTATTCTTAAAGCAATTTATTAGATATTATTAATTAATATCTGTAAAAACTCAAGGAATTTTTACAGATATTAATTTTTTGTGCGGATAAGAAAATACAGGAGTTTTCATGGAATTAATTAAAAGTGACGAATTATTATGGAATATATCCGATACGCAAATTCATTGCATGCCCATGCACCAAACACAAAATATATTCTTTTAATTTGAATGAATAAAACAATGAAGAAAAAATGTTTAATCATGTTTTGTTTTGCTATAATGGGCATATTTGATAGCTCGTCGCGCGACTGCATTGTGTTCACAAATTTCTTCAGCGATTTGGAAGGCGAATTTTTGACAGCTGTCAGATTAGTCGCCGGGCGATGGTTTCATTGCTTGCGTGGCACGTAGCGCCGTCTTGTTGAAAGTAAACGTTGTCCAAATCAATACCATCCAATTCCGGCCATAAAAAATCATCTCTCGATAGCGCCTCATTTTCAAAAAAGTAAGGTCCAATGACCCCGCCGGACCATAAACCGCACCAAACAGTCACGCGTTGAGGATGGAGAGGCTTTTCAACAATGATTCTTGGGTTTTCCGAGCCCCAGATACCAGTTTTGTATGTTGACGTAGCCTTCGAGGTAGAAATGGGCCTCATCAGTCAAGATGATTTTTCGATGAAATTCCGGATCATTTTCATGCAAGTCTTTATTAGTGATGAGTGATGAAGTTTGTTGAATGCCTAATTATAAAGAACGACGAGGAATGGACAAACCTGGGTTTTCTTCAACACTTTGGGCTACAACAGCAATATTTTCAGTTGTTCTTGAGCGACGTGCACGGGTTTTATTCTCCACATCACAAACTTGTCCCAACAGCTCGAATTCGAGCCACCAATTTCTGTATTGCGGTCCGACAAGGTGCTTCACGACGACTCAAAAATGTTTTAGTTTTACGAACTGTCTCTGCCAAATTTTCACAATTTTTATAGTAAACTAGCTGACCCTGCAGACTTCGTACTGCCTCAATCGATAATCGATAAGGATAACCCTCTACCACTCTACCCAACCCACTACCTCCTTGTGCTACCCAGTACGTCTACCCATATCCGCTACCCCGTTACGAAACTACTCTGTTACGCTACCAATTATTTCTGCACGCTTACCGTTACACCATTAGCCAGAAACCCACTTCTCATTACCCGCAACGCGCAACCAATTTTTTTTTGCATTTCAATTTTTCCATTTTTCCATTTTTTTTTTTTTTACTTTTTCTTGATAACCAGTTCCCCATCACAAATTTTCCAGTTTCCCTTTGGAAACAAGTGAGTTTTCCGAGTTCTTTTCTAAAACCCATTTTTAAATTTTCCAGTTTTCCATTTGAAAACCTCTACACCTAATATTACATGGAACTTTCCCTTTGAAAACCAATGAGTTTTCCGAGTTTCATTCGAAAACCAATTTTGAAATTTTCCAGTTTTCCATTCGACATTTTCCAATTTTCCACTTGAAAACCAATGTATCCACAATTTCATGCAATTTTCCCTTTGAAAACCAATGAGTTTTGCAAGTTTCATTCGAAAACCCATTTTAAAATTTTCCAGTTTTCCATTTGAAATTTTCCAGTTTTCCACTTGAAAACCAATGCATCCACAATTTCATGCAATTTTCCATTTGAAAACCAATGGGTTTTCCGAGTTTTTCATCAAGAACTTTCTATTTTTCCATTCTAAAACCCATTTTGAGCCACAAAATTCCAACCAAAAATATCTAATTTCGGACTTTTGTTTGGTTTTTCCAGTTTTTCCACTCTCCCATGAGGTTTTTCCATTTTTTTTTTTTCACAGAAATCATCACTGAATATAACAGTATCAACCATGAAAATTTCACAAACATCTGTTGGGCCATTTCGGAGTCTATAAGAGACATACAAACAAACACACATCCATTTTTATATATATAGAGATTTTAATAATTTCAATGCATTAATGAAGCCATTTTGTTAATGGCGTAGTTTTTACTTGTCAAATGTCAAAAAATGGCAGCTTCAGAAGTGACATCTACCGAAATAGCAGGCTATTCAAAATAACACCTCTTATTGGAAAACTTTTTAAGAGATTTCTTAACAGCAGCATTCATTCTTAAAAGCTTACACTATATACCTATATATGTACCTATAAAAGGAATTAGCACTAAGAATAACTAACTCTTCGGTACACAATGATGTATGAATGTTCATACTTCTGCGAGGCGTAAAACTTGATAATTGTCTATGTTTGAAAATCAAATTTTCCAGAATTGTTAAAACAAAGCTTACCACTAATTTGAGCTATCTTCATTTCGTTAAACAAATCAAGCCATGAGAAAATTTGTGTTGCGTTTATTGATATCCTAATATTCACACCTCATTAGCCCCAAAAAATTACCAACAATTTTGCTGGCCGCTATTAGCTTCCCTTAATGAGTGTTGGCTATTTTAGAGCCTATCATTTTCGAAAAGTATAGTTTAAGCCACTCTCGAAATACTCTGGAACAGTTATTCACAAAGTAAAAAAAACTCCTGTCGAAATGAATATTTTAAAGTTATTGCTCTTGATAAGCATTGGATTTCATCAGATTTTATTTCCTCATGTGGTTTTTGTTCAAGGAGACGTTAGAACTTACATCATCAGTAGCTGAACATTACTATATACATTTTCTTTCTTGTGATACAGGGCAACAACAGGGCCAATTTTCGATCAATTGAATGCATCAGCTCCGATGAAACAGTTGTAAGCAAAAACTTTACCTGCCGCATCAAGGCTGTCAGTCGAAAATCCTATCTTCTCAGTCTTCGACTTTTCATACTTCAACCACTAAACGATGTTATTGTAAATAAGTTCTTACTTTCATTGTTTTATTCTTGACTAAAATACTATATTTTTTCTTAGGTTCATATGCAGCTGTTTAAAAAAGCGAATACGTTTCAACCATTTTTGGTGAATATTGATGAAAACTTTTGTAATTTTCTTTCAAAGAAACATGTGTCTGTGTTAATGAAGGTCATAGGTGATCTCTATTTACCGTATTCCAATGTAAATAGTTCTTGTCCTTTGTTTGTAAGTAACCAGAAAAATGTGTAAAAGCTTTGAATTGTTAATATGCATTTTTTCTTATAGGGGGAGCTTATTTGTCAAGACATGCCACTAAATGCGGAGAAAATTCCTTCATTATGGCCAGGAGGCGATTATCGCCTCGAGGCAATATTTTTTTGGGAAAAGAGAAAAGTGTTCACCATTAAGTTTAGTTTTTATATTGAAGAAAATTTTCTTGGATAAAAAATTGTTTATATTTGGAATAAAAGTTTAATATAGTTTAAGTTCTATTAGAGCCGATTTTCAATCGTCAGATAAACAGGCAAATAGTGTTTATTCGACAAATTATCAAATATTGGATTTTTCAATCATCAATAGACTTTATCGGACAAAAAACGCTCTAATTTTTTCGGCCGATGAATACTCAGATAAGTTTATTTGCCAGTTAGTTATTTTTATTTTTATTCGATGATTGAAAAATCGGCTCTTAATTGACAAACATTTTCTTTTTTTCTTGCGAATCAATCTCTATTCCTTGTCAGATTTTTTGCTAACTCTGGTCATCAGACACTTTATGAATGTGCAACACCCATAGGGCTGTACGAAACCTGCGCCATTGTTTGCTTTCTTGAGTACGTATAAAGTTTTATATTACGGGTATTGCCTCTTGCGAAGAATTCACAAACGTAGGTATAGGTAGGTAGAAATGGCTGTCCTTCTTTCTTTTTGTCCTGGTTCTAACAGCTACTGCAGAAAGTGTTATTTGGTATACCCAATCTTGCCGCATGCTCCCCTAGAGGCCAATGCCCTGTGCAGGTAGCAACAATCCTGTCTATGTCATGCCTTGGTGTGGAAATTAAATTGATTGATTTGGGTTTGTTATAGACGGTCCAGATTTTCCTAGATATACCTAACGCAACTCGTTCAACTATTCCGCCTATGATTTGCTTCTGATGTGTATTTGGTCAGAATATAGTCCTTCACAACTCCAAGAATTGACAAAACATATTGACAAATGAGTATCTATATCTATCAAACTGTCATGAAAAAGTGCTTCTCAACTTTGCCGTTTGGAATTGGCGTTAAATTGTAGGTCCCCTGAATTCTTCATACGCACCCAGAGAATTGTTGATAAGAGTCAGTCACCTAGGCGCTAATCTCAGGAACTACTGGTTCGAATTGTAAAATTCTTTTTGTGTAGGATAGTCCATTAATCGGGGAAGGCTTTAGGCTTAATAACATTAAGCTGTCACCAATAGGAGCGAAGATTCAGTGAAAATGTGGAAAAACGGCAAAAAACTAGTAATTTTTAGTTATTTTGAACGCGATGATCAAGGGAACTGTTGAAACAAATTGAGTAATTCTTTTTGTGTGGAATAGTCCAATTGTCAAAGAACGCCTTAAATAGGAGCGAAGAATTATAGAAAAAGTTAGAAAATATGGCAAACATTATTCTTTTGTTGTGTGTTTGTTTGAGCTGATCTTAGATTCTTAGGAACTGCTAAATTAAATTGAAAAATTATTTTTGTGTTGAATGTATGCGTTACTTCTTCTTCTTATGGTGGCGCTACAGTCCAGGTCGGACCAGGGCCTCACCCAACAAACTTCTCCAGCCAGCTCGGTTCCTGGCTAACTGTCTCCAGTTTCACACGCCAAGTTGGTTCAGGTCCTCTACCACCTGTGTGCTCCACCGGAGTCGCGGTCTTCCTGTTCTGCGACGTCCTTCCGGATTGGACTCGAAGACTCTACGAGCCGGAGCATTATTTTCCATTCGCTCAACATGACCTAACCATCTAAGTCGTTGGACCTTAACTTTTCTGGCTCGTACAGTTCTTGGTTGAATCTTCTCCTCCATTCTCCATTAATGCAGACAGGACCAAAAATCACTCGAAGAATTTTTCTCTCAAAGCAGCCCAAAGCCTTTTCATCAGATGTTGTCACAGTCCATGTCTCTGCACCATACATGAGGACCGGGATGATGAGGGTTTTGTAGAGTGTCACTTTAGTTGCTCGGGAGAGGACTTTACTACTCAATTGCCTTCTAGGTCCAAAGAAGCACCGATTGGCAAGAGTGATTCTTCGTTTGATTTCAGCGCTGGTGTTGTTGTCTGAGCGGGATCCCAGGTAGACAAAGTCCTTAACTACCTTTAAGCTAAATCTGTCTATGTTGACGTTTGCTCCAAGACGTCGATGTTGGTTGTCCTTTCTTGTCGACAGCATTAACTTGGTCTTGCCCTCGTTAACCGCTAGACCCATCTTCCTGGCCTCCGTCTCAAGGCTCACAAACGCTCCAATGACATCACGCTGTGTTCTTCCAATTATGTCAATGTCGTCTGCGTATCCTAGTAGCTGGACGGACTTTTGAAAGATTGTGCCTCTGGTGTTGACATTGGAGCTTTGCACAATCTTTTCAAGGATGATGTTGAAGAAATCGCATGGCAGCGCATCGCCTTGTCTAAAACCTTTTTTGACATCAAAAGCGTCCGTTAGGTTTTTTCCGACCATGATGGAACAGCGTGAATTTTCCATTGT
>CAKKXW010000067.1:29191-44969 GCA_920937365.1 Sphaerophoria rueppellii | reverse complement strand
TTTTTCGAAAGTTGTTTGATGTGTGTTTTCTCTCCCAATATTATCTCTCTACAAAGCCAGTTAACTTCTTTTCCAAAGGTTAAGACGTTTTAACGTATGCAGAAGTGTATCTTTTATAAGGCTTATATTAGCAGCGAACAAAGCAAAACGTATTACAACCTTTTGTGAATTCTCTACTATAGCTAAAACTTCTCGGTCTTTCGTCTCTTTTACACTTATTATAGTTACTACAACTCCTTGGACCACGTGAAGTTTAAGCTTCAAACCCGGAATATTTTCTATGTGAAGACGTATGCAATTTTGCAGAATTGGAAACCTTTTCTTCAATTGACCGAAACATCTCTCTATTATAACCCTCTCTTTTGTGTGTAGTTTGTTGAAAGCTTTTTCTTGGTGAGTTATTGGGTTTTTGAAAGGGGTCATTAACCATGGTGTTATTCCATAGCCTTCGTCTCCAAGCAATAGAATGTTACTAGAATTTCTCATTAAAGGTTCCAGAGAACTGTTCCTCCAAATTCTAGAATCGTGTATAGATCCTGGCCATTTGCAATCAACACTCGTGAAATATTCCATTGCATCACACGTTGCTTGGATATTGATGGAGGCATATCCTTTTCGATTTATATACTCCTCCGGGTGGAACCGCGGTTGCAATATTTCAACATGTGTGCAGTCCAATGCACCTATACATGATGGAAAGCTATATTTGCTTTGCCAAACATGTTTTGCTCTTTGTTGTTCTGGATAATTTGATGGAAATTTGATCCAGTGGGAAGCTTTGTCCTTTATTAACTTTGCAACACAATTAACTGTTCTAGAAACAGTGCTCTGATGAACTCCGATATCTTCACCAACTCCAACTTGAAATCCAGGATCTCCAACGTAACGTAAGAAAATCTTCATCTTCTCTTGGTGACTAGTTGCCCCTCCTCTTGTTTCATTGTGAATTCCTTAAAATATATTCAATATTCATAATGTTAAATAAAAATCACTTAAACTGCTACTACTATTATACTCGTAATGTTTTAAATATTTTGAGTTGAAATTATTTCAACAGTTTTGAGACTTGACTACTTAAAAAAAACTTATTATAATACAAAAACCTTGTTGACCAGTATTTTTATTTTACTGGAAATTACTTACCAATAAAGTGTTCACTTAACAAATCCACATTTTCCCTTTCAAAACGATAAAATTGTTTAAAATTTGATTCAAAACCCGGTCTTCGATCTTTATAGACTTTTTGGGAATTAATACGTACAAATTCTGCCATTTGAAAAAAAAAAATTACAACAACCCAATTTTATTAAATATCAAGAACCGATTGCCTCAAAATGTGACTTAATACGGCTATTCATTAATTCCACGGCTTCATATACGTTGTTAAAATAAAAAAAGTATATGCTATGAGATTTACAAGTTGGTATTTTGTAACCTTGAAAAATCTAGTAATTCCTAAAGAAAAAAAGTACTTACTAGTTCTTATGCATACGGAATAAAGTATTTACTGAAAAAGTTCATCCAAAAAAGTAGTTACTATGACTGATAGTAAATACTTAATTTTCAGCATTTACTTGATTTTTATGCATATCAAAAACAGTATATACTTGAAAATTATCTAGTAAAAGCATTTACTATTTTTTATGCATATCACCCAATAACATACATAAATAGACCTTTTACGACCATCCAAAATCAGTCTGTTGTCGTTTTTCTATAGAGGTAAGTCAATTGCGGAAACACTAACCATAAGGCTTCCCCCCACCCACCAGTGCCGTATTCATGTGTGATTAGCCGAGTTCGACAATTGATTTCCAGGTCCTTTTTTGACTGGCGGGTTTGTCCGTTTGTATTACGTTCGCCTGTTGATTGCCAGACTCACTCCTTATTTTTCGGGTTCTTCCGTTGATTTCGCAGATCGCCTGCTGATTGCCGGATTCGTCCGTGACTTACCGGATTCACCCATTGATTGCCAGTTCCACCTGTTGAATGCTGGGGCCGTATATTCAAAAACTAGCAGATGCTCTGAAGGAAGCAATATAACCCCGAATCAATGAAGCAGAGAGCTTCCGCGACAGTACTCAGGAGGAACTAGTACTCAGCAACTTTCATTAACCCTTGATACATTTGTTAGCTTTGTTTGAGATGTTTTGAAGAGAAATAAACAAAGACCCTTAACTAAAATTTCTAACTGTTTTAAGAAAAATCCTGGATATACTGGCGAGCTATACCTCAGCCTCAGCCTTAGACCCAAAATACATCACAGTCTTCATTGACTGATCTCGCTTCTCTTCGTTGATGGCTAGCTCGATATGATACGCACGAAGCAGCTGCTGGAAGTGCTGTTTGAATACATCTAATATTCTCAGTCCTTCGGTGACAGTGTTTAATTTAGTGCTTAAGTCCCGGTTGTAGAACCAAAAGAGTAGAAGCTAATTGCTACAATATTTTTTTCTTGGCATGTGTGCAGTTTCCAGATATGAGTTTCAGCTTTAATCACAAATATTAATTTATGTATTTGAATCTAGTATTTAGCTCAATTGACCCCGAATTTGCCGAACTATGGTAAATGCTTTGCTTACCTACCAGAGCTTGACCATCATAATTCACTCGTCTACCAAATTTCAAATACCCGAAATTTAGTTTGAAGCTTTGCAGTATATTAAGGACAGTTTTTTCCTGCTTGCCGAGATTTTTTTTTTTTGATAAATTGAAGTCAAAGCAACTTGTTATATAATGCCCTCAAAGAGGACAAGAATACTGATTGATGTTTTCCCAAAAAGTATTGGAAATCGAATTCTGAATTCACAATTCTCGAAAGTAAATCTATGGATTTTTAATTTATGAGCTCAACATTTTTCTTTTACGCAAACAAATCAATTTATTAAATATTCAATTCTTTAGTACAGGAATTAAAAAAAAAAACCTGCACATGTTTAGAACATTGGATTTGACTGACGAAATGCGCACAAAATGTTATCCCATCTTTCAAATAAAATATTCATACTAGTCCCTCAAAAGTTTGAGAATCAAGGAGAACGAAGTTCTTGTAACCATTATTTTATTGATGCCGTGCGTATCAAATCGAAACAAGAAAGCTTTAAGACATCTAATATGATAAGCTTCAAGTCCGGCAGCCGTATTTTTGACACCATGTTAACCAGGACCAGGAGACTAGTCGACCAGATTTTTTGTAAAGACCAGACTAGCCTTTTGAGCTAAAAGGGTTTTTCAATAGGGATGCTACAAAAGTAGACCGATAGGGACAGCAAACGACGCAATATTTTTTCCCGTTCTCTTGACATTTCTCTTCAATAAGGTTTTCCATTTCATCATGGAAAGGTATACGATCCAACAACGAGTTGAAATTATTAAAATTTATCACCGAAATTCGGAGTCAGTGGTCAACACTTTAAGAGCGCTACGTACAATTTATGGTCGTCATAATCGTCATGCCAGATCAACAATTGAGCGTATACTGGAACAATTTGAATCCACAGGCTCAGTACAAAATGTTCCCGTGCCAATGAGACAAAGAAGTGCCCGTAGTGTCGAGAATATTGCTGCCGCTAGCGCATCAATTGCGGAAGACCCAAATCAGTCTCTCACACGTCGTTCTCCAGCGTTGGGCATCTCTTTGACGTCGTTGTGGCGAATTTCGCGAAAACATCTTGGCCTACATCCTTACAAGATCAAATTGACGCAAGAATTGAAGCCGCTTGATCACCAGAAGCGTCGTATGTTCGTGAATTGGGCTGAGCAACAACTTGAAAATGATCCGGATTTTCATCGAAAAATCATCTTCAGCGATGAGGCTCATTTCTGGCTGGATGGCTTCGTCAATAAGCAAAATATGCGTTATTGGTCAGGCAGCAATCCACATGTGCTTCACAAGGCACCATTACATCCCGAGAAAATCACTGTTTGGTGCGGTTTACATGCTGGTGGTGTCATTGGGCCGTACTTCTTCCGTGATGATCAAGACCAGCACGTTACTGTGAATGGGAATCGCTACCGCTCAATGCTAACCGATTATTTTTGGAATGAATTGGATGATATGGACTTGGACGATATGTGGTTTCAACAGAACGGTGCCACATGTCACACAGCGGGCCAAACTATCGAATTATTGAGAGTGTAGTTCGATAAGCGCATTATCTCCAGAAATGGACCTGTGAATTGGCCGCCTTGTTCATGCGATTTAACGCCGTTAGACTATTTCCTGTGGGGCTACGTCAAATCTTTGGTTTATGCCAACAAGCCAGCGACGATTGATGAGCTTTGCACGAATATCGAACGTGAAATTGCAGCTGTATCGGCCGATTTATGCTTGAAAACCGTCGAAAATTGGGTTCAGCGTCTGGACTTCTGCAAGCGTGCCCGTGGTGCCCATGCAAAAGAAATCGAGTTCCATACATAATGACATTAAATGTACTTCCACAGAAATAAAATATTTTATGGATATCCAAAACCGTTTTTGTTTTATTTAAGAAATCTTTTGTAGCGTCCCTATTGAAAAACCCTTTATAAATAACTAAAATGTTGAGTTTCTATTTCTACAATTTTGAAGCAATTTTTTAGTTAAAATCTTGCAAGACCACTTAACAAAACAGAAGCAATCTAGATGAAAGTCTTTTCAAAATCGATGAATATCAGGTGAAGTTGTAATCGATTGACATTCAACGCAATGCTGACAAATATTTTGTTAGCAGTTGAGGCGATCAATGCAACATTCCAACACTAAATCTGACTGAATGTACTAAACATTTGACTTTTTACTTAAAAGATTTGCCAACATATTGACCAAATCCATCATAAATAATCAGATTAATGGATTTCGATCTACCCGAATTCAGGCCTCAAGAAACAAAGTTGCGTGCAACATGCAACGCAATTAAAAATCCAATTTATGTTATCGATACATTTTTCAAACATTTATCGAAATTGATTTTAATTGCTGCTCAATTGTAAATTTGAACTTTAATTAGATTTTTTCTTCCTCCAGTACGGAAACATTCTTTCATATTCAAAAGATCAAATAGGTACCTACCCGATTTATAGTAGTTTAGTACTTTACATCTGCACAATGAAGATCAACGTCAGTCTCCTGATCTTAACGACAATACTCGTTGCAGAATTGTACGCTAAGGTAGAGTAGATCCTTTCAATCCCAGAGTGTTCCTTAAATTCACGTTTTCCCCTCAGGGTAGCATAAATCTCCGAGTTCAAAAAATTACCTGTGATGTTAACGACCCAAAAACTGTCAAACTTGAAATTTGTACGGTTAAGGCTGTCAACCGATCGACAACTTTAATAAGTGTTGGAGGTGATTATATCCGCTCGGTAGACACATTTCTGGTAAGTAAATTAAAATTTTCTATACTTGAAGAATCGAGTTTAAACAACAAAAGACAAAATTTAGATTCATTCACAGTTGTATAAAAAGTCTGAAATCAAATATCGACCGTTTCTTGTGAATGTCGTCGATGACTATTGTGAATTTATGGGTAAGAAAAAAGGAGGACCATATCTTAAAATTGTTGCGCCTATCTATATGCCTTACACAAATATGAATCATACGTGTCCTTATTTTGTAAGTTTTAATTTTTGTTTTTTTTTTTAATGCATTTTTTAATGAAGGAGATTTTTTTAATACAGGGCCATCACTGGATTAAGGATCTGCCTGTTGATGAAGACAAAATTCCAGCTGTTTGGCCAGCTGGGAGCTATTTATTGGATATTGAGTTTTTGGAAGCAAATGACAATAAGCTTTTAACGGCACATATCTATTTTGATATTAAACAACGTTCACTATTTTAATTTGACAATTAAATTTGTGACTATATTGGATAGGGGTGAATAAATTGAATATACTAAAACTTAGTTTGTTAATTTTAGTGATTGAAACGCGAATTAACCTTTTTCTTCAGAGCTTTGTGAAAACAGCTATTACTCCAACCCCTTAACCACTATCTATAAGTGGCAGTTGCATCAATGAGACCGAACATCTCGAGATTCTTGGTATATACCTTGATCCAATGATCACATCTTGTGGAACGATCACATATGCAATGTCGTCAAAAATGTGTTTCTCAGGACGAGAAATACATTTTACTCCCCGTATAAGTTGCCTTAAATGTATAAAACTTAAATCCGTCCAAGGCTTGAGTACAACTCCCATTTAGGGGCTGGTATTCAAAAAAGAAATTGGAAATTGGAAACATTTCAAAATAGCTGAGGACCATCAATTATATCGTCAATTCTGAAACGAATGTGCAAGTTTTATCAACAAAGCTAAAACCAAGTGGTTCTCCAATCAACTGAATCTTTCTCAAAATGGCCGCAAACTTTGGAAGAACCTATGCGAAGATGGAATAGGGAAGCAAATACCTGCTAACCTTGATGTTGATTGTTATGAATTGAACAACTTATTTGTTTCAACCGTTCCACAACCTTCATCTATGATTCTGCATCAAAATGATATTTTTTCTTCCAATCATCTGTGTCTGCCGAAAAAGTTGTGAACAATCTGAGTTCTAACAAGAGTAACTTTGTGGGATTTAATGGCTTAAATCTTACTTTCTTTAAAGCAGTTATGCTGCTTATCCTCCCCATTTGCCATCAACTCAGTGTTGACTAAAAGTGAGTTCCAATCGAAATGGAAAATTTTCCAAAATCATCCCTGTTACGAAGAATAGAATTGGAATTGAATATCGTCCCATATCTATCCTGCCTTTTTTATCCAAATTGATGGACCAGCTCTTAATCCCGAAACAGCCTGATTTTCGGTCTCATCACAGTAGTACCACTGCACTCCTAGATGTTGTTGAGCAGATAAGGAAGGTCATGGATGATGATAAAGTCACATTCATGGTTCTTCTTGACTACTCAAAAGCATTTGATTGACCATAACACATAATCTAAGAAACTATCCATAGATTTCGGGTTTGCTCCGGAAGCAACGTAACTGATTCATTCTAACTTAACAGGGAGAAGTCAGGCAGTTGTTTCTGGGATTACGGTTTCTGACTTTTTCCCTGTGTTACGTGGTGTTCCCCAAGGTTCTATCCTTGGGCCGCTTTTGTTCTTCGCAAACGTTAACTATCCCAGAAGTTCAGTCTGGGTCCCACCGAAAACTATATAAGTAACATCAATAACGACCTGTCTTCTATTCACAAATGGTCTAACGAATGTGATCTTAATCCTCTTAAAACTAAATGCTTAGTTATCTTAAGGAGTATGGTTGACCTTCCTTAATTTCTCACAGCGCTTTTAAATAATGTTCCAGTTGAATACGTCCAGACGGTTAAGAACCTGGGAATCTGTTTCAATACTACTTTGACCTGGAAAGACCATATAAACGCTGTGGTTGAAAAGACATATGGAGCTTTAAGGACCCTAACGATCTCAATAATATTTACAACAATTGAAACCAGAAAAAAGCCAGCTAAAACCCTAGTTTTTCCAATCCTGACGTACGGCTGTGAAATTTTCTTTGACTGATGTGTTCAACAATATTATTCGTTTTGTTATTGGATTTCTATGTTACGACCATATCTTTAACTACTTCTAAGAATTCTTAGGTATAGGTTTCATCAACATATTAAGTGAATAACGGACTGTAGCGCCATCTTAAGAAAGCAAGTAATTTTAAGGTCAGTTCGATTTCTCCCCTTAAACTATTCACCCGTAATACTCGCTCTTCTAGGTTAAGTTTACCATCGAGCAAAAATGTATAGAGAATCGTTCTTTAGCCGTACTAATTGCAATGTTCAGGAATTCAAAGCCAATATACACCGACTCCCTTTCGAAACCTTACTTTCAATCCTTATTCGTCACTGTGTATCTAGCATGTAAAGGGTATAAACAACCATTTAAGTGGGAGTAAATTACGAAAAAAAGTATAGTACAGAAGAAAGCATTATTGAATATAACCTCATCCGTGTTATATATATTTGCCGTTCTCTTTTACGCTCTCGTAATGTAGCCGTAACGTGAGTCCAGTTATTCATCATTCGATGTACGACATTTGGTTGATCACATCCAGTCAACAAGCTAAAAGCATTGCTTAAATTATAATCATATATAAACTTTTAAGTTGAATTAATAAAACCTCTTGTGAATTATTAACGGTCACGTCTTTTAATAGTTCTTAATACAGAACAATCCGTTCATCAAGCAAGAATATAGCCTGAACTGTACAGAGGCGTTAGACACATAAGCACAGATAATAAATTTAAGTTTATTATCTGTGACATAAGCATCAAGGATTCAAGTCTACCGTACTTTGTGAATGTTTAAAAACATTTCGGCATCCAGTTCAATGCATCGTCTTCAAACCAGGAAAGAAATCAATTTGTAATGTATTTAACATGAATACCTCCTTAGAAGCTTCTTTACAGACGAGCTTTATAGATCAATGTTAAGTTTTGTCAACCCAGGGAGAACTAAAGAGAATTCATGCGGCTCGATTAACCATTATACATGGAAGACACATAATTTTGTGCTTAATGTGTCGTCATTATATAATTCTCTGAATCAGTTCAAGTGACGATCTTACAGTCTCGTCATACTTTTATATAAAACCAAAGGTGCGTGCTTCATGCTATTTCCCTTTTCTCTGTTGATAAGAAATAAGTAATTAACCAATTTGATGGAATTAAAAATTAAAAGTTGAGTATGTTAGTCGTTCAGTTTCTGCTTATAAACAGATTTTTTTGGGATTTAAAATAAATATTTTCAAAATGCGCATCGTTAGTCTTTTTATGATAATTATAGCTGTTCTTTTTCCAATGATCTATTCTAAGGTATTATTATTTAAAAACAAACTAAATTTATTGTAAAATCAATTTTAATTTCCTAAAGGGTAGAATTGCTCTGCGCATTCAAAAAATTGCATGTACAGTGCACGATCCGTTAGCCATTAAGCTGGTATTGTGCTCTTTGAAGGCAGTTAACCGGACAACAACTTTAATCAATATTGCAGGAAACTACACCAGATCACTAGATACATTTATGGTTTGTGTTCATTTTTACTTTCTATATTTTGAGTTAAACAACAAGCATTTGAAATCTAAGGTCAATTCACAAATGTTCAAAAAATCTGAAGTAAAATACAATCCTTTTCTAATTAACGTCACATACGACTATTGTCAACTAATGTCAACGAAAAAATTCGGACCGTATATGAAAATCGCATCATCAATAATTAAGCCATACACGAATATGTATCATGAATGTCCCTACTTTGTAAGTTTTATTAATAATTAAAAGAATAGTTTCAATATTTCTTTTTCTTTTTTTATTGATAGGGTTATCACTATGTTAAAAACCTTCCAGTTGATGAAGACAAGGTACCGGCCGTTTGGCCAACCGGAACATATCTCTTGGATGTTTTATATTTTGAAGCTAATAACAATAAAATATTAACAACCCGTGTGTATTTCGAAACTCAAACCCGGGGAATGTTTTAAGGTGTAAATTGTTTTATTTATCATTTGGATTAAAAAATGCATCAGGTAATAATTTTTTACAAAGTTTTTGCTCAAGGATATCAAATGTGGTGCTGGAATTTTTTTTCTTTTATTAAAATTTGGAACTAATATTGTGGTATTTGTTTTTTGTTTTTATTCATAACAAAACTTATAAATTTATTTAATTTATTTCAAATTATCACATAGAAGATTCCAATTGAAGAACACGTTAATTAAACTGCGATTTTTTGCATCTTTCTTTCAAATTTTATTTATTAATATATTTTCTTTTGTTAAATTGAAAACAAAAACTGTTTTTTTTTTTTTTTTGTTTACCACAGATTCATCGCAAATTTGTTTAAGGAAGTACCCTGGCTACAGTACTAGCAACTATAAATAAAAATATAATTATCAAAAAAAGGCAATATTATTTGAAATAAAAATATACCTGTCAAATGTCCTATCACGGTGGTGCGGGCTACTGCTGCTACCTGTGGTTAGTGGCTGCTCAGTCAGAAGTGAAATTTGGATAAATAAATTTATCCACTTATAATTTGTGTTTAACCAGCATAACAATTGATTTGTAAAATTGATAGTTTCGGTTTAAGAAGCAAATTAGCTTTTAAAATCAATTTTTGTTTTGTTAATTGATTTTATTTTTTTGGTGTGTTCTTAAATTAAAATGTTCTCAAGAATTAGAGACTACGGGTTTCATTGAAATAAAATATTGAATCCCATGATAATAGGCTAAGAGGTCATCTAAATTTATGCAGTTGTTTTGTTCTACAAAAAAAACATGTTTTTCCTTATTGACTTCGAAAAAGAAAAACATCCCAGTTCATTTTGAAGTCTTAAGTATAAACAATATTTAGAGCAGTTAAAGGACTTGAAGTCAAAAGAGTGCATTACTTTTTTACTGCTTGCATTCTTGGAAATATTGTGAAAGTCTTGTACATTTGATTGATTGCATTCAATGAAATGCAGTCATTTGACTGCTTTGAAGGCTTTTTACTGCCTAAACGCCTTTTAAAAAAGGCCACCTAACATACATATGTTCTGCTATCCCTTCTGCACTACACATGTAAATTAAGTAGTCTTTAGACTCTAAGCAGTAAAAATACTCCAAACAGTCAAATGACTGCACTGCATTGTATGGAATACAAAAATGATTGCATTCCTTTACAGATCTGGTGTGCAGGAGCCTTGGTTTAGACAAGACGGCGGCGCAACATGTCTCACAGGCCGTTTCACAATTGATTTATATAAGGAAACGTTTGGAAACCGCGCATAGTTTACTTAACGAACCCGTGAATTGGCTTCCAAGATCGAATGATTTAACGCCGCTTGATTATTTTCTGTGGCGATAGCTGAAGTCACTAATCAACGCCGATAAGCTCAAAGTGAATGACCACTTAGAGGACAACTTTATAAGGCCACATTGTTTTGGAAGAAGTCACCGAAAATTGGACCACCAGATAGACTACTTCCAAGCTAGCCGTGGCGGGCCAGAAATCATATTTAAGTTACCTATAACACCAGAAAATTATCTCTTGAACAGAGTATGTTTCACGTCAATTTAAAAATAAATACTAGGTATAACTGATTTGACGGCGACGACGAAAAAAATACCGCCGTCAGACAGGAGCCTTTCATCGGACACGATGATAGCCAACAATTCCGTGAACCCGACCTAGAAGAAGTGAAAACAGCAATATCACGGCTGAAATCCAACAAAGCCGCTGGAGCAGATGGACTAGCTGCTGAGTTGTTCAAAACAGCAGGCGACGAGCTAGATAGGAGCATGCACCAAATCATCTGTAAGATATGGTCAGAGGAATGCATGTCCGATGAATGGAACCTCAGCATTGTTTGTCCGATCCTGAAAAAGAATGATCTTCTAAACTGCGCCAACTATAGAGGAATTAGTCTAGTTAACATCGCCTACAAGATCCTCTCTGCCGTAATATGTGAACGTCTGAAGCCTTTCGTCAAAAATCTGATTGGTCCTTATCAATGTGACTTCTGTGTAAAGCTCGTTAGCTTGTGCAAAATGACGATGGAGAACTCACGCTGCTCCATAAAGGTTGGCAACGAGCTTACGGAATCTTTCGACGTCAAAAAAGGATTCAGACAAGGCGATGCACTGTCATGCGATTTCTTTAACATCGTTCTTGAGAAGATGTTAAGTGCAGAACTCCAACGTCAACACCAGAGGCACTATCTTCCGAAAATGTGTTCAACTTCTAGCGTACGCCGATGATATTGATATAATGGGAAAAACACAGCGTGATGTCAATGGCGCCTTTGTGAGAATTGAGACAGAAGCGGCAAAAATGGGTTTAGCGGTAAATGAGTGAAAAACGAAGTATATGCTGTCTTCGAGGAAGGACACCCAACACCGACGGCTCAGGGAGAACGTCACAATAGACGCGTATAACTTCGAGGTAGTAGAGGAGTTTGTCTACCTAGGTTCCGCTATAAACACGGGCAATAACACCAGCGCCGAGATCAGACGAAGAATAACTCTTGCTAATCGCTGTTTCTTTGGGCTTAGAAAGCAATTGAGTGGAAAAGCCCTCTCTCGAGCAACTAAGGTAAAACTGTACAACACACTCATCATCCCAGTCCTGCTGTATGGTGCAGAAGCATGGACCCTGACAAAATCGGATGAAAGTGCCTTAGACTGTTTCGAGAGGAAAGTTCTTCAGGTCATCTTTGGCCCCGTGTGCATTGAAGGGGAATGGCGAAGAAGATACAACAGCGAACTTTACGGGTTGTACAATGACATGGACTTAGCCAGAAGGGTCAAGGTCCAGAGACTCAGATGGCTCGGTCGCTTAGAGCGAATGGACACCAATGCTCCGGCCCGGAAAGCCTTCGACACTATTCCCGAGGGACGTAGGAGGAGAGGAAGACCACGACTCAGGTGGCGCGATAGACAGAGACACCACTTCCAAAAAAAAAATGTATTGGTCAGATATTGCCATGAAGCTTACGTACCTTATTCTACATCTTTTTTTTTTAAGTAAATTAACATTGAACCTAAAAAAACCTAAAATTATATCTCAAAGTAGGCACTTGACAGTTTCGCAAACTTTGACTGTATTGAATGACAATTCTATTTAGTTAGTTCCATCTTAAGAAAAGAATCATTTTGATCACTCAAAAGCTTGAGAATCAAGGAGAACTAAGTCGTACGTATTCAAACCAAAAAAAATGCACGACTGGGTCGCGCGAGCTTGCTCCTGTATTCCACAAATGACATTAGGAATAAAAACATGTTTCTAATTAAAATTAATAAATACAAATTTCATCTTAAATATTAACCTCAAAAACACATTTTATCTGAAAAAAAATTGATGTCATAAAATTTCTTAAGAAATTGTTGATTTTTTAATCTTTTTAAAAATTCTTTAGAGCGTTTTTTTTTACTAAAATAAAGTATTTATATATAAAAATTTTCAAAAATGTGTTAAAATTAATTTGGGTATGCAGTATTCAAGAATGTGTAAATATACATTTTATTAGTAAATTTCTTTTTTCAATATTGATCCGTTTTTGAGATACGGAATTTTGAAGAAAAAGTTGAAAAATATTTTTTTAAACATCTACCTACCAAAAAATTTTGATATTTTTTTGGAAACAAAATATTATTTGGGCAATATAAACGTACTTTCAGAAAAATTGTAACAATAAAAACGGTTCTATGAAAGGTGCGGTACTTCAGTGTTTTGAAAAGGAACTTTAAAAAAAAAGTCGTAGAAGACGTTTTTGAAATTGATGCTTTTGGTTTTTGGCCAAGAAAATTGTATTGTGGCTACTCTAAATTTTGATCTTAAAAAAAAAAAAAAAATACCCACGTGAATTCGTTCAAACCTCTTATTTTCAAGTTTGAAGTCAATCGGACTAGTGGTTAAGGCTGTAGATGCGTTTACAGACAGACAGACACTTGTTGCGAAGTTGTTTTAGAGTTGCACTATCTTCGCATCGTTATGTTACATAATGCCTTCCTCTACAAATTGGCTTTCGAACACAAAAAAAAATTCAATTCAATCAAGCAGTTTATCTTGAGACCAGTGCTCCCAAACAAAAAACGGAAGTCCTCAAAGATAATTAATTTTTCCCGTTTTTCTCCACATTTTCCCCTGATTTTTAGCTCTCATTTGGCCGCTAAAGCCACCCTCTATAAATGGACTATCCAACACAAAAAAAAAGATGTATGATTCGAACCAGTAGTTCCTGAGATTAGCGCGTTCAAACAAATAAACAAATTCTTCAACTTTATAATGTTGGTATAAATACGTTCTCCGTGATTCTCATCATAACCAGTGATTTTGTAGTACAAAATCAGGTAAGAGTGGTAAGAGAATAAAAATATATTTGGCAACAGTTACATAATAGCTTTCAAGAAAATATTGTTGTTTTCAAGTCTAATTTGTTAGCAAGGAAACGCTTTATATTTCTTGTGTTTTGTACTCGTTGAAAGACAAATGATAAGGGAATAACTGAAACAATGTATGGGGTTTTTCAATAAAGACGCTACAATATTAGACCAATAGGAACAGCAAACGACGCAATATTTTTTCCCGTTCTCTTGACATTTCTCTTCAATAAGGTTTGCCATTTCAACATGGGAAGGTATACGATCCACCAACGAGTCAAAATTATTAAAATTTACTACCGAAATTCGGAGTCAGTGGTCAACACTTTAAGAGCGCTATGTACAATTTATGATCGTCATAATCGTCGTGCCAGTTCAACAATTCAGCGTCTAGTGGAAAAATTTGAATCCACGGGCTCAGTACAAAATGTTCCCGTGCCAGTGAGACAGAGAAGTGCCCGTAACGTCGAGAATATTGCTGCCGCTAGCGCATCAATTGCGCAAGACCGAAATCAGTCTCTCACACGTCGTTCTCAAGCGTTGGGCATCTCTGTGACGTCGTTGTGGCGAATTTCGTGAAAAGATCTTGGCCTACATCCTTACAACATCAAATTGACGCAAGAACTGAAGCCGCTTGATCACCATGAGCGTCGTATGTTCGTGAATTGGGCTGTGCAACAACTTGAAAATGATCCGGATTTTCATCGAAAAATCATCTTCAGCGATGAGGCTCATTTCTGGCTGGATGGCTTCGTCAATAAGCAAAATATGCGTTATTGTTCAGGCAGAAATCCACATGTTCTTCAAGAGGCACCGTTACATCCGGAAAAAATCACTGTTTGGTGCGGTTTACATGCTGGTGGTGTCATTGGGCTGTATTTTTTCCGTGATGATCAAGACCGGCACGTTACTGTGAATGGGAATCGCTTCCGCTCAATGCTAACCGATTATTTTTGGAATGAATTGGATGATAATGGCCTTGGACAATATGTGGTTTCAAGAGGACGTTGCACATGTCACACAGCGGACCAAACAATCGAATTATTGAGAACGAAGTTCGATGAGCGCATTATCTCCAGAAATAGACCTGTGAATTGGCCGCCTCGTTCATGCGATTTAACGCCGTTAGACTATTTCCTGTGGGGGCTACGTCAAATCTATGGTTTATGCCAACAGCGACAATTCGTACGAATATCGAACATGAAATTGCAGCAGTATCGGCCGATTTATGCTTGAAAACCGTCGAAAATTGGGTTCAGCGTCTGGACTTCTGCAAGCGTGCCCGTGGTGACCATCGAGTTCCATACATAATGACATTAAATGTTCTTCCACAGAAATAAAAAAAATGTATTGATATCCAAAACCGTTTTTGTTTTATTTAAGACTAGCTGACCCTGCAGACTTCGTACTGCCTCAATAGATAATCGATAAGGATAACCCTCTACCACTCTACCCAACCCACTACCTCCTTGTGCTACCCAGTACCTACCCATATCCGTTACGAAACTACTCTGTTACGCTACCAATTATTTCTACACGCTTACCGTTACACCATTAGCCAGAAACCCAGTTCTCATTACCCGCAACGCGCAACCAAGTTTTTTTTTGCATTTCAATTTTTCCATTTTTCCATTTTTACTTGCGACATATAGAATATATGGCAAGTTTTGAATTCGTAAAAAAAAAAAAATTTGAGATGAGGATGAGGTATGATATTACGATGATAGAGAAGTCGAAAAAAGTGGGTCCGGCGATTCCGTCTGTCTGTCTGTCGGAAAGTTTACAGGCATCTACAGGCTTAACTACTGGTCCGATTGACTTCAAATTTGAAAATTAGAGGTTTGAGCAAAAAGTCATATCCCAATTTTTTTATTTTTGTTTTAAGATCAAAATTTAGGGTAGCCACCATACGATTTTTTTGGTC
>CAKKXW010000066.1:88826-98869 GCA_920937365.1 Sphaerophoria rueppellii | reverse complement strand
TATAAGGCTATGCTATATCATCAAATCTCTTGAGGCATCCCACAAGTTTCATTCGAGGAGAGAATGTTTCTTATAGGTATACACAATAGATATAAATGTTTCAGAGAAATGCATAATCATAATATTATTATTTATTAATTGCTTTCTATTGAAATTTTAATTTCTATTGCGATGTACTTTTCGGTTACACTTAAAGGTTTAAAGTTAAGTATGGGATAACCTTGAAAGGGGTTGTCGATATTTCGAATGAAATCTGAGAACAGAGACAATTTTTTTAAGTTGTAAGAAAAAAAGACAGTGTAGTGAACAAAATGGAATAATCTTACACATAAATACCTAAGTGATATATAGGTAAATGAAAAAGAGAATTTAGAGAGTGAGAGTGCTTTACCAAAGCCAGTTTTTCCACAAGAACGATATTTGAAAAACAAAATATTTGGTAGGAAATAAAAACCTTGAGTTCAAATGTTGACATTGCCGCTTGTACATCTTTAATGTTTTTGCATCATCACGTGATCAAACAACAAGGCTTCGAAATGTTTTAGACTTATCAAGTTCAGACACCTAGGAATTCTTTAAATATTTCGAAAGAAAGAAAACAAAAAAACACGTTGGAAGTGTTAAAATAATAGCTTAACTATCCGTATTTATAGGTTCCTTGTACCAAATTTTATCTAAAGACCATAATTATTCAATGCCATAAAGTTCGTGTTGAAAGCCCACTCCTTATGTTTTGTACCATTGATGATTACCACGAAACTGTAACTTCATTTGCTGACCAATTCAAATAATGGGTTGGAAAATTTTGGAAACCCCGTAGGTTGTGTCGTTCAATTAATTAATCAAGAAGGAACAAGCCCACTCGTGTTTCAAATAACATCTATCTTTGTGGGGTGTTTCAGAATGTATGTTAATGTCTTGTGGAATTCATTAACTCACTTAATCTTGACATAAAATGGCAAACAAAAATTTCCCAATGTAATTGTCAGAGAGTAAGAGAATGTAATGGTCTGGTTAACAGTTCTGAAAAAAAAAATTAATTCTGAGTTTTTCATAACTTTATATTTCGATTGAAGTAGAAAATCCACTTTCTGACTGACTAGAGATTTCTTGTTTAAATATTGTCTAGAAACGAAAACCTAACCAGTTAATTTTGTTGTAAGGATTTGACTATGGATATGGATATATTGAAACTAAAATATTTTATACTCTTGTTATAGTTAATTCAAGAAAAAATGTCACTGAAGGCCTTATGTGAGAGCTTTTTTTAAGCAGAGCTAGCTGCTAAACACTCACTTCATAGAAATGAAACAAAATCGCTGCCAAATTACAAGCGCGCCGGCACTGCTTTATGAACACGAATTGATTTATTTTAACTTAAAAGTTGTACATCCCTCCAAGACCATTCATTTTGCATGCTGAAAGCATGTTGAAATTACTGATCGTATTTTTTTTTTTCTTTTCTCAATGTGTGAGATAACAGAAAACGGAGGATTTTGTGAAAGAGATTTCTGTTTTAAAACTTTTAAGAACAACATTTATTGAGGTGAGAAGGTTAGGTGTTACCGCCTCAATTTAATTATTTAAGAAATAAAAGAGTTATTTACCCAAGCACTCACAACCGTTGACAGCGAAAAATGGGATTGGTGTGTCCAACATGTTGAACGGCTTGTTGAACCTAAAATGTGGGAATGGACATATTTGCTAAGGAAGCTATTGAAAGGTAAGTGATAGATTTAAATGACGAAAGTAGCAGTAGCGACTATTCAACAGATTAGTGAACATTTTTGTGCAAACACTATGAGACTGAATTTTTGATAATGTTTATTTTTGTTTTTTGTACATACTTTTTGTTTAAGTAATGAATTTATTATGTTTATTTATTTTATTTCTTTTTAATCAAAGAAATATTTGGTTTTGCTTTTAAAAATTTAAAAAAACGCACCTTTTATCTTACCTCTTGGTGGTTAGGAAAAAAGATAAATATTTTTTTATTAAATTAGCTTAAATCGCCATCAGGTGGTAACCATACATACACTACTCTTTGAATTCCGGTGTTTTAATTTACAATTTACAAAGTATGTCAACCATGTCAGAGCTTTTGCTTGAAAAGGACATATGGAAGCTATTGCTACCAGAATGAGGACAAACGCCCTATCTTTCCTTCAGTGAATTTTTTTCTTTAATGAACTATAGTAAGATGTACGTCGAGCCCTTTGTATATGGAACAGCTAGTAGAAGATCTGTCAAACGAAGCAGAGAACACACAATACAAACTTATGTAAAAAAAACTGCTTCTGTGAAAAATTCTCAAATAGATATACAAAGGTCTAGCCTACTTTTAACTCTTGTTAGAGTTCCTAATGTGTAATGTAATACAATTGAAATGTTGGATTGAAAGATAACATGGCTTCACTTTTAACCGTTAGGTGGATTGAATTCTAATACTGAAATAGGCAATTTAAAAAAAAAACTGGATCGGCAAAAAATATAATTAAAAAAGGGCATTTACTACTAAAAAATATCTTTTAACATACTTACTTGTTTCATATTTTTTTACCTACATAGGATGTCTTACAGCTTGTATATTATTTCTTAGACGCCAATTATAGCGATCATTAAAAACCATCATTAAAAGTTGGAACACATGAACATTGGATTATTTTTACTTATGTACGTTTACAGCGATCATTAAAAAATCTAGTTATTTTAATGTCATTCAAACATTTATTTTATTTATTTTTGATGTCTGTCATTGAATGGTTAGCCACTTTCATTTTTCGTGTTGTTAAAATTATAAGCAAAATATGATTCGCCCCAAAAATAATAAGTTATTGTTACTTGTAACTGCGTTGTGTGTTCTGAAAAATTATAAAACAAAAAGGAAATACCAAGTACATCCACTTTATCGGACTCGAAGACAACATGGGGAATATTTCTCGCTCATGTGCTGCGAGTTTTCCACTAAAGTTCTACGAATATTTCAGAATGAGTCGAGAACTTGCACTATTCAATCAATCATATTCTTTTAAGATTTCTTGCCACTGGAGCAACATTTGCAAATCTTTCATTTCGTTTTCTGATGGGAAGATCAACCGTCAAAAAATCCATCATCAAACATCCTAAAGAACCTATGATGCCGGTTCCAAGAAACACTAGGTTTTGGAAAGAAATTTTTCATGATTTCGAGACAACATGGAATTTCCCCAATTGCCTTGGGGCAGTTGATGGAAAGCATGTTCGGATGTTCTGTACAAGAACATCGGGAGGCTTAAATTTCAACTATAAAAAATGTTTTCCCATAATACTAATGGCGGTAGTGGATGCAAACAACCGATTCATATTGGTCAGCATTGGAGCACACGGTTCTAATGCTGCCCTACAATATTTTCTTCCTGTAACTTCGGCAAAGCCTGGAACTACAACTCACAAAAGTTGTTTGTTTCTGCAGATGAACCATTACCAGACACTTCCATCCAATTTTCAACTACAGGTATGAAAAATAAATAAAGTGAAACTTCAGAAAAATGAATAATAACTTTTGCAGACTTTCAAGACCAAGAATAATTGCAGAAAGTACGTTCGGAATTTTAGTTCATATCTGGAGAGTTTTATTGAAGCCTCTGGAAGGGCAAACGGAGTAATCAAAACCTTTAATTCTTTGCTAATGTGTTTTGAACAATTTTCTTCAAAACACAAGAGCATGCTCATCACGTACTGCAGATTCTTACGAAAACCTAGAACAATTAGTTGATAATGCAGCCAGGGACAATGCACCCGCTTCTAAGGCAGTAGATATTCGAAACAGTTTCGCTAATTGGCTTCTGAATGAAAACAATGTCGAGTTCCATTGGGATTTGGAAAAGAAAACTTTTAATTGTACTTAAAGATCATTTTCCTTCAATTCATACTTATATTTTTATTTATGAAAAAAAAAAATTATCAATAAAAAATAGAAAGCAAAAGTGCTATTCTAGGATTGAAATAAACAAAATTAACGTACCTACATATGCAACTCAGTCTAGTTATTAACAAAAAACAATGAACACAGATATATCTACATATGTACGTATGTATCACTCTCAAATTTTTAGTCTTTATTTTGCATCTCCTCAGCCAGGATCTCAAGGATTCTTGTTTGAAAACGAAGTGTTCTGCTGCTATTAAAGTGCTGAACCTGTAGCGCGATATTTTCAAAAAATAGCTTCATCGGTGTTCTATTGCTATTATTATTAATGGCATTTAGAATCCTTTCCAAGGGTTCTTCATTAAGCCTTTTTTCCCTTCCCTTTTGGCAGTTTACGGTAAGTCTTTTTTGTTTTGTTTTCCTTATCCTGTTCGCCTACATCTATGGAATCTTCATCTTCAATTTCTTTGCTTGTTGGCTCCATAAAATTTCCACAATCACTGATTAAAATGAAAAAGTTAAAAGCTAACAAATTTAAAATAATTTTTGACTTACTCGCTTGGCACCCTCACAAACGAGATTAAAGATTGCATTGATTTGAAATGCACCCACTTTATAGGTGCTGTCTTTCCAGAACCACTAGGTGTATTGCTGGCTGTATTGTAATAACTTCGGAAGGAATTTCTTAAAGTTGTCCAATTTTTTTGGCATTCGTCCGCTACAAAAACAAAATTAAGTGTTTCATGAAATAAATATTAAATGATTGTCATTCAACTTAGGGGCCAGTTTTAGCAATAATTAAAAACATGAAACACATGGAACACATGAAAATTAGATTTGTTTTACTTACGTCTGATTATAGCGATCATTAAAAAAATGTTATTACTTTAATGTCATTCAAGCATATATTTTTATTTTTGACACCAAATATTTTTTTAATGATGGAAAATGTTTCATTAAATTTTTTAATGAAAGATGGAACATTAAAAAAGGGAACGCAAACAGTTACAAAAACAAAGAAATGAGGTGAGATTTTTCTATTTTTATACTTTCTCTTTTGTTTGTTTTCGAATTTTCAAATTTATCGTGGATTGCTAGATTGAATTTTGAAATTGTCAGACACGTTTTTCTTAAGTTCACCACGACAATACTAGAACTTATGGTTTGGATGCGTTCCGAAACTTTAGACCAAAGACATATCTTTTTGTCCCTTACATTAAGAACGTTAAGATGCAGAAACGTATTCAAATGTTTAGAGTAGTAAGTGTTAGAATATGCTGATTCCACTAATGCTAATCACGATATTAAGCGAAGTCGATTAAAAAATTATCTCGACTTTTCTGAAATTTAGGGTAGAAAAAACTTAGTATTATACTTAACGTTCTGCAATTCTAAGTTCTAATTTCTAAGTTCTAAGGCCGTGTGTGAATTGCGTTAAAATGTGTATTAAAACTTGACGTTTGATTAAAATTTGACATTTGGTTAAAAATGGGATGAAATTCATCCATTTGCTGTGTGAATTGCGTTATAAGGGATTACTTTAACCAACATTACTGCGTAGAACTTAAAATTTTCAAATTTAAATGCCAAAATTATTCTTCTTTGGTGAATATTGAAGGAATGTATTAGTGAAAACACGCACATATACAGGGTGATTCACGAGCGTTGTGCCAAAAAGCTAGAGCGTGAAGGTTGAGTTGAGACAAGAAACAAATCGTACGGGATGGGGCGTCTATTCCCCCCCGTTTAGCCGGGAGTGGCAATTTTCTGAAAAATTGACTTATTTTATAAAAAAAAATATTAAAAATCAACGGCTTCGTTTACAACACCGTGCTGTACCTTTTTGGAAAGCCAGAAACATATTCTTTCATTTTGTTTTTAAATGAAATGGTTTAAACGAAAAGTTTATAAAATATTAGTTTTCAAACTCAAAATTTTCAAAAAAAAAAAAAACAAAAAACTCATTTTTGAACTAAGTTTTTTAAAAATTTTATGTAATTAAGTACTAATTTTGTTTTAAAAATTCAATGCCATTGAATGTCGAAAACAGAAAACCGGATGCAAAAATTTCTTTCCGTTTTTGAGAAATAAAAAAAAAAAAAAACACAGAACCACTTTTTTCTAAGAAAATCTTTATTTTTATTTTTACCTATCTCGACTTCTAGTTTTATTAATTTATGAATCAATAACATTTCTTTTAATATTTGTTCTGTAATTGGAATTTTATGAGGCCTCAATAAAGTAAAAAATTATTGGATTTCCCCTGGATTAATCATTTTGATAACGACTGAAAACTGACCTGACATTTTTCTTATTATGCATGTGTGCCGCGGCCACCTGTCGGTAAAGGGGTCTACCTGCTTAAGATGATTAAACCGCAATTTTTCTTGAACAAAAAGACCTAAAGGTGAATAAAAGGCATCGCATATTTAGTAAGCAACCATTTCCAATTAAAATATTGACTCATCAACACATAACAATATCAAACTCATACTCTCCAGAAGAGTTAGCGGACATGCACTTCTGCTACGGTTTAGCTAATGGCCGACGTAATCCCTCCATTAGTACAAGGAGGACAGCTACAATGCTCGGAGTGTCCCAATCTAAAGCATGGAGAGTGCTTGCAACGGAACACTTACACCCTTACCACTTCACGTCCAGTGACGACTCGCCCCCATTGAAATTGGGTAGACAACAAAAATTCTGTTCCTTTCTCTTGTCCTTTTTATTACATAGAACGTGAAGCTGAAGGTATTCATTTCAGCTATCGATCTAGATCTTAAAGCAAAATCTGAAATCTTGTTTTTCTTTCAAGTCTCAACTGGAGTTCTTGAGATGGAAAGAAGAAAAAAATTTTATATAAAACGGATCGAAGGTAGAAATACTTCATTTATTTGAAGAAGGATCGGCAAAACGAAAATCATAATTAACAATTACTGAAAAACAAAAATCATTTTAAATAATTGAAATTAAATTCAACGACAACTTGCAGTTTGACATTTTCATTATTTTCTTTTTTCCCCATACAAAATTACAAAACCTGAAAAAGAATCAATTGAACGAAACACAAACATGTCTTCGGCTGTTTTCGTTATTTCCCGAACGCACAGTGGACACAAGGATGAAATGAACTAAAACAAACAAAAAATTAGACATTTTCAATTATGTCTATTTTTCCCATACAAAAACCAAAAAAAAAACGTGTGCTGGCTCTTCTTTCCACAAACAAATTCAATAGAGAACGAAGACATTCTTCGGGATGTCTTCGTTTTTTCCCGAACTTGGTATGAAGTATGTACATACATACTATGAAGTTTGAAGTATGACGTTGACCGTTGACGTATGTTGTGTTTGTGTATATCTTCTTTGTTCAATGTTCGCATTTCACTATGCTATGCGATTTGAATAAGGGTTGTTTGGCTTTATTTATTAATTCATTATTTTATTACTATTTTATTTATTGCCTATTTATACATAGTTTATTCTCGTTTTATTTTCTAAAGCCTATCGATTTTGTTTGGGTAGACACTGTCTTAAATGTCTATATGACGGTTCGTCCCTGTTCACGTCAGTTCAGGAACTCACAGCAAACGACAGGTTATTGAGAGCAGAATTTTGTCGATCATTGCTGCTTAGAGATGAAACTGAACGCAACAACTTTTAAAGTATTTTCTGGACGGATGAGGCACAGTTAACCAGGGATAGAGTCACTAATTTTCACAATTTACATCACTGGAGTGAATCCAATCCACACAACAAAAAGCAGAACAAATCGCAACACCGCTTTAGCTGTAACGTCTGGCTTGGTATTGTTGGACACGTGATCGGACCCCGATTTCTGAATTCCGTTATTAATGGAGATTCATACCTAGAGTTCTTACGAGACCTTTTGCTCCAATTACACAACAAATATTAAAATTTTATAAATTAATAAAACTAAAAGTCGATATAGGTAAAAATAAAAACAAAGATTTTCTTAGAAAAAAGTGGTTCTGTTTTTCTTTTTTTTTTATTTCTCAAAAACGAAAAGACATTTTTGCATCCGGTTTTCTGTTTTAGACATTCAATGGCATTGAATTTTTAAGACAAAATTAGTACTTAATTACATAAAATTTGGAAAAATCTTGGCTCAAAAATGATTTTTTTTGTTTTTTTTTTTTTATTTTTTGAAAATTTTGAGTTTGAAAATTAATATTTTTTAAACTATTCGTTAAAATAATTTTATTTAAAAATAAAATGAAAGAAGATGATTCTGGTTTTCCAAAACGGTACAACACGGTGTTGTAAACGAAGCCGTTGATTTTTAGTATTTTTTTAAAATAAAATAACGCTCTAACTTTTTGGCACAATTGTGAATCATCCTGTATACATACAATCCATAAATTTTAGCTTGTCATTTTGATAGCCTTGTTTCCCATTTTGTGTTTTGATTTATATTTCTTCCAACACATCAGATATACATATTTCTGATGACAAGAAATTAGTTATTTTTCCACTATTCCAATATTTTTAATGATAGATTTTTCTAATACCTTTTACCGGCCCTTTATTGGACTGAAACTTTTTCTTTAGTTTCAATTTTGTTCAATTTTGATGTCGGAAATTCGACTGCTTGATACATTTGATGTCATTTGCTGCTTTTACGCAGTTTTACTTCTTTGCTATCTTTCTGAACATATCCCTCTTCTGTTCACTTTTACTCACCTTTCGTACTTTAACAGCCTGATTCTCCCCCTTGTGAGGAATCACAAGTCATAAGCCCTTGTCACTATTTCTTGTGAGGATTGTTGTGATTCGATAACATTTGTCGGATTCTCCCATAATCCTCATAAGAAAAGTCACAACGAAATTCACCACAGCCAAGGTGAAAGCTTTATTTAAAAAAAAATGGCCTACTCACAGTCAACATAGAAGTCGTTGGAACAGGAGAACGATTTATATACTGTCTGGGTTGTCCTAGAAAGATATAATTTACCTTTTTGGAATTCTTGATTAATGCAATATAATATGTACATTATTATTTATGAAATGTATCATATATAACATGTCCCTAATATGTTCCATAAAAAATAAAATGCATAATTAATTTTTTCAGTAATTATATGAAATATTTATTATTATTATTATTATTATGAATCAGATTCAGTATTTATCTGCATTACCCAAATGCATATGCACCATTGTCATTTCAACTTCCATTTTTTTCACTACTCAAAAAACAGAATGTCAAATCTCAAGTAATTTGCTAGTTATGACCTGCTCTGCAGGTGATCACAATTTCGATTGTTTTTGTGACTCCCACAAGTTGTGACTTTGGGGGAGAATACGAAAAAGTCACAAAATCAATTTCACCTCTTCGTATGACTTGTGATTGTGAGGTATCAGTGATGATGGGAAGAATCGGGCTGTAAAACTACAAATTTTCAAATAGACCGGTTAATTTTTTCCCCAGATGGTGTGCCTAACTTTACTGAGATAGTATTGGTAAAAACACGCATACTCTAGCAGTAAACGTTGACCACAGCTTGTAGGCATTGTCATTTTGACAGCTCGGTTTCCCATTGCATCGTTTGTATACAAATGAAATTAAGAAACAGTTCTAATTCCAAATGGAATTTCCATCTGTAATTTCCATATGAATTTTTAATACGTTTACACGATTTGTATAATATTCCATATGGAAATGATGACAGTCCATATGGAAAATCCATTTTGTGTAAAGCACGCTTTAGAAATTATTTTTCGAAGCGAACGAATTTTCAGTTGAAAATACGGAAAACTCCGAGAAAACGAAAATGTTTTCATTAAATAAAATTCTACATTTTTTCCCATGATTAAAAGATTTCGGACTGTAGGTACGCAAGTGGAAAGTTAAGCACTATTCACATGAGCACGAACGACGACCAACGAATGAACGAAAATTCGTCGATTTTGACATTTCTTTCACATGAGAGTTTTTAATTCGTCGCGAATGAACAACCAAAACACAAGGCAAGAATGATTTTTGAGGTTAGACGCGAATTAAAACACTTGTTTCTTACTTTTAAAATTAAACAATATTTATTTGGAACTATGTCCTTTATTATTGAAATACTTTTTACTAATTCTAAAAGGAGCTTAAGGCTACTATGTAGTT